>JAQIWE010004695.1:0-10540 GCA_034698565.1 Campodea plusiochaeta
CTGAGATTTTACTTCAATATTCAATTCCCTGACTTTTCCAGGTATTCCAGGTTTTCCCTGACCTGTAGGAACCCTGTGGTTGTAACATCTATAATGAATTGAAAATACAAATAAACTTCATTGACTATCAGATATTTCCATAATCTATATTCTGTCAATAATGTAGGAGCATTGATGGAATAATAGCAACGAAAATTTATTTTTAATTCTGACTTACTTTAGACACACAAAACAGTAATGTTGATTATAAATCAAAATTAAAATTGCAGGCCTCCAACTTTTCACCAGAAAAAGGATATTAAAAATATATTTGATAATATAATCAATAGCCCTATCATTAATAACATAACATAGAAATTAGGTCTATATTGTTTGATTTAGTATTGGCAACGTTGTTGTGCATGGTTAGATGAGCGCTTCCACAAAGCAGATGATACAATCATGTTGCACTTTTTTTTTCTCTCTCTCTCATTCAAGTGGGAGTAGGGTGGTTCACTGCAATTTGTATTGCATGTTCAGATAACATTACTGTTTGAAAATACAACTTACCAAGGCGGGTAATGTTGGAAGCTTTATAATCTTTTAATGAAGATACAGAATATCATGAAATATAATTGGATTTACTCAATACATAAAAGGGGTGCAATAATTTCGGTTAGGCCTACTAAAACGTAATATTAAAATATAGGTCTAGCCTAAATTAGTGGACTGTAAGACTTCTTAAAAGAATAAATTATCATAATAAAATGAGAGAAAAATCGTATCTTCCGGAAATAAAGCCATATCCGTGCGAACCTCACGATTTTTGTCGCATTGTTTACAAAAAGGTTATACGTTCCTGGTATATTTACAACGTCATGGAATAAACAATCGTTAATGAAAGAAATAGATCCTAACAGAAAAGTAACCATCGTAATGCAGTACCGTACAGATGAGGTGCACTGCAGTACATGTACATCAAAGAGCGATGCCACACTCCCTATACGAAACATGGGATCAACTCAACAACATAGTCAAATTAACATAAGTTTATATTGAAATAAACACTCACGTTCACACATTATTTTAAACTGCTAAGCAAACCAGACCTTATCCGGTAATAATAATTATGCCGATCTAATAATTCAGCCACTTATACAAATTAGCACAGGCAAGAAATCAAGACTGCGATAATTCGTGAGAAGCATTACTATTATTACTAATTGGCTAATCCCGATTATTTTAAAACTCGTTAGACGTATTATTAAATTGTTTTGTTGGTATACTGAAAAGAAGCTACAAAAATTGTAGAAACCGACGTAGGCCCTATTCCTTCTGAAAACTTCACATCTGACTACCTTGATTGTTTAATAATAATATTCCCGCACTATTTTAGTGTCTCCGCACAGTGCATTATTAATTTACCTTCCGACACTCTGACCTTTTCCCATTGACATGTTGTTGCTATAGATACCACGCCTACTCTACGATGCGATAATACTACAGTGCTGGCTGTCTACGCTATAGGAGTACGATGGATACACACACATATTCGATCGGGTAGAAGTATAAGCGGCTTTTTTATAATTAAGAATGGCGTTTCACTTTATGAATGAAGGTTTTGAATTGAGTAAAGTACGTGACAATTACATTTTCAGCATCTTTTGTCTATTCGTAGATTCACAAGATTCATAGCAGCAATACTCTACTTTTTTTCGTTTCTGTAAATTTCGTTTTCAGAGTTGTTTTGTTTTATATTATTTGTAAATCTTATGCTATAGGTCTATTTGTGGTTTAATAACCTAAAATCAATTTTATCTGTAAATTTGAGTTTTATTTTGAACCAGGAAGACAGCAAGCTCTTCCCCCCATCTCAGCTGAAGTGATAAAAATAGTTTATGTTCAGGAAATCTCCAGATACAAATAACTTCTAGTTTTCCCCACTCAATATAAAAGCACAATATCTGTGCCGGAAACTACACAATACAAAAATCATTAAAATTACACTTTACGTATTTCATAAAACTATTAAATATAAATATAATATAAAGCACTTAAAAATGAATAAGCCTAGGCCTACACCCTGTATATACAAAAATATACAAAACACAAATCTAATTATATTTCTTCCAACAATATGAAATTGACTTAATCACATTAATTCTACAACACCCCACCTAATAATCTAATTATAACCGCATCCGACTAATAATAAAACCTATTATACAAGACGAAAAAACTGAACCAGACAGAACAGCCGTTATAGATCTAGCAAAAGAGGGGGAAGAGGAGAGAGGCAGTTTAAATGTGGATCAATGCTCTCGGTTGAGAGAAAAAAATACGGGCGTAGTTGTAACCATGACTACGACTGTCTAGAATGTTCCCGTCTCGCACCCCCTTCCGCAATTGTGATGTCATCGTTCAACCTCATATTGAAAATCGAATGGAACCTCTTAATGAATGGATTCCTTTAAGAATGGAACCACTTTTTTTTTTTTACCACCGTGAGAAATTAGTCCATGAATATAATTCGCGTGTGGACAACAGCTGATTAGATTGAAAGATGGGCTACACTACTACATTCATTCATGCAGAGAAAAACGTAATGTTCACAAAGTTTCATGGGTACGGTACCTGTGTTACACAATAGTCGCAGGCGCAGCGTGGAAATTAACGCAATTACGGGAGAACTAGTCTTTTTTGATAAATTAAGTTTTTCTAAATAATTTTTTCGATAATAGGCTAAATAATGATCATGCAGTACGTACAGATATATATTTAAAACTTAAATATAATCATTTAATTTATTTGACTATCTCACGAAAACAAATTAAAAACAAACTCGACTATTAACCAGAGTATCGGCAAACTGAAATAAAATGCCAAATTTGTAGTTATAGCCTGTTAATTTTCTTAAATAAAATCTCAATAGCCTATAGCAAACCCGTAAGGGGCCTTTACACTATCCAACATGTCTCAAGACATGTATTAATACATGTCAGTCCGACAAGTCTGACAGTGTAAAGGCTCTTTCAGCATGTATTAAGACATGTCTCGAGACAAAGTTGAATAGCCTAGTGTAAAGGCTCTTCCAACATGTAATAAGACAAGGTATTCAAATTATTAAAAAAAAAATCAACTCATATTCTCAAGTTTATCAAAATTATGTAACTCTCCGTAACTCACGTGTCATTCATTTTACGAAATGTAAACAATAACATAAATGTGTACTACTAAAGAAGTCAATGAACTTGATCCATTTAACTACTTCAATATATTACTATTACTTTGTCTATTTAAAAACTTTCAAAGAAATTCCGAGCTGCCTTTGGGGTTAAACTTTGTCAACATCATAATAAACAAAATTTCTTTTTACCTTGCTTAGTTTTTCGCCCTCATGGTGTGGAAGCAGGGTTCGAAGGCTTTGAAAGCCAGCGTTGATGCTCTGCATACGGCGACGCTCGTTTGAATTCGCGATTTCGCGTCGAATTCGTTTTTCTTGCTCCATTGGGCCTTTCGGTGAGGATGGGCAACTTCCTAACCTGTTCGGGAAATGAATTAAAAATTACCGGAATAACTTAAAGTTGATTAAAAAACCTACTTAAACAATTAGGAAGAAAGCATAAGCATTACGTAGACCTATCAATAATAAAAAAATAAACACGGAGTTCGTAAGACTAGTACAACTTTACTTTCGCGCCCTAAAAAAAAAAAAAAAAAACTCGAATAAACAGCTGTACGATGACTGGCTACTGAAAAAAAATATAGGCCTGCCGTTTATGTATAAAATTCCTGAAATCAATAAGCCGGGTTTACTTTAGTATCATCCCGTGTTGATCGGATAGGTTAATCTCCATCCTCGGATAGGCTAGGTTAATAGGTTCATATTAGGATCGGTCCTGAAAGCCCTTTTATAGACCCGGGATGATAGTAAAGTATCCCCCAATAAGCCTTATAACTAATTATATAGGATAATTATACCGAAATAATAAACATTAAAATTATAAGTTAATAAGATCAGTAATGCTGTTATAAACTTCATATAGCCTAAAGTATTAGGCCTAGGCCTAGCGTAAGGTTACTTAAATTAACACGTGGTATTTCTTTATGTCGTAATATTCTAGGCATTATTTCTCGAAATCTTTTCAAGCATTTTGCGACCGTGTAACAGCCTCGCTCGCAAAAAAACATTGTCTAATTTTAATTAAACCATATGGTAAAGTTTACTTTATTTGGTATTAGGTAACCTACATTGAGAATACCGAACCAACAATCCCGCGCTGCTACTGGCGCAATCGATTCAATTTGAAACTACTCACACTGAACAGCTGATATTTTACTACACTGAAACACGAGTATCGGACCGGACAAAAACACAGCTGAAATTACATGTGTTTTAATAATTCGTCACCTATGATAACAAGGACATAAATGGACATTAGGTACGATTATTTGAAAAATGCACCCAGAATAAGCCTGAAAAACCGGCATACACACCTGCAAAGTGTTCCTATAGCTTCTTGATCCGGTATTTGCAAGTCTTGTAAACGACGTTTTTCTGCTCCTTTACTGTATATTGACATGCTAAGTTGATGCCACAATGATATAAAAACTGCGATGCACTAAAACAAGTCCTAAATAATGAATATTTAAAAGTCCGTAGACCACGCTACGTTAACGCACTCACTTCGTAACCTCCACTCTTTCGTAATGGCGGTGTTTGGCGGGAAACAGCTGCACTCCAGCCGTTCCGGACGTAGTATCACTACGCGCACAATTACCGACCACGTTGTCGCATTTTACATCACAGAATATCACACAAACTTCAAGAAAGTTTGTAAATATTATGTTTCATTATTTGTTTACGTTATAATTTTTAATTTCGTTTTTCTTATTGAGATATTACCATTTTCCTCTGGACTACTTGCTGGGTGCGTATTGACATTATAGCGTCCCTTGCATGGCGCGGGAAACATCTGCCAGCTGTGCTATTTACGGCGGAACTATGGAGAATTTGCAGTCAGCTGGTCGATTGAAATAAAATAAAAATATAGAGTAAAAAAGGAGGCATTTTGATCTGAGGCAAACACATTTTAAAATATGGAATTTTTTTTTATAAATAAAGTTGTTTCGAATTTGTGGTTGCATTTTATATTAAACTATATAGTGAAGAATGTTGGATCACATAGAAATTCTCCTTTTATTGCTCACGTGGTGTTATGAAAAAAATTCCGGTTCTACAGCATAAAATCGTGATTTTATTGAAAACCTATCAATATATACGGAATTTTACAAAGATATTCGTATTAATTACGGGAAAAACAACTGGAACACGAACCCATACGGGATCGTTTCCTATATACTACAGATACGCATTCAAGATAAAAACCTTTTCATTCATAAAATAATGTACGGACAACACATAATTTTCTTCCGAATGGCACAGTTTATTAAAGATAGATATACAAGGCATTACAGGCTCTAAGTGATAGTTCCAGCTTAAATTATAGATATCACCACTAACAAAGCATTCATGGCTCAATTAAAAGAAATCAACATACTTTTCCATTAACAATATAATATACGTGCTAATAAAATCAAATGTGGGAATATATATCTATTTGCAAGATACAATATGGAATATATAAGAATACCCTGAAAAGTTCATAACAAAGCTAGAGCAGGGTAACAAAATAAATAACGCCTTAACCAATCTTAAACTACAAATACGTCTTTGTACACAAAAAAGTAGGAAATAATTCCAAAATACCATTTTCTTTTGGAATTACTTGCATAAAAATTTGATGCCTATATATTTAAATACTAAACATTGAAAAGCTTACAGTTCATAGTTCAAAATACCCTTACTGTGTTTTAAAACTGTTTTTAAGTACAATAATCGCAACAAAGATTTTATCTGTAAGAATTTTACACTATGTAATTTTGAAAAGAAATTTCATTGAGCACTGGTTCAGTGTAAACAAAATCTCAGATTGTATAAAAAATTGATGTACAAATTTGTAAGGAAATAGTGGCCACTGGAAATTTCAGTCATTGCAACTTATTACATAAAATAAAATTACAAATTATATATTGTAACAAAATTTAATAGAGAGCAGTAGCAATCAAAATATTCATATAAAAATTATCGAGGGGCTGCGCACTCCCGCAGTACGGTGTACACCTAAGTCTGCAGTACGGCCGAATTACACCGCAGTACGACCGCATTACACCCGCAGTACGGTGTACACATTTTTTGGTAGTGTGCAGCCCCTCGAAAATTATAAAAGAATAGTATGAGTAGTTCATTATTTCGTATTGTAACATAAAATTACTGTAATTCAGAAAGGATTATAGCAAATAATTTTAAATAGCACACTTTGAAATACTTTGCAATGGAATTTTGTTCACACTGATGACTTGAGATATATTTAAAGCACCCTGCTAAAAACATGAGAATGTAAATCTTACAAAAGTTTTAGATACTTTTTCGATATGTTTCAAACCATTTGCTGAAAGAGAAATACTGTCGTTTCAAAATGGCTTTACTAGGATTACCAAAGTTTTCAAATAACATGTTCATGGGAATAATAATAATAATTTTTCCCATTTAATTTTTGTGCACCAGTACTAAATCAGTAGTTTTCTTTATCCTATACAAGTATGCCTAGTAATATTTTTAAATTAGTCTGAAAAGAGTTCTTTTTAAATGAATCTTTGATAATTTACCGCTTTATCAATCATTTTGTTTCCAAGATATATAGAACTGAAATAATCTTTTCAGTAAGTATAATTTTGTAATTTATTTTTTGCACTAGACGTATGTATAATTATCAGGTACTTTTTAAAATCATCATTGAAAAAATTGAATGTTACTGCAAAATGCACATACTTACAAGCTTGTATCGAAGATTAACATATGAAAATTCAATAAAAAAAATCTATAATTCTGTCATTGTTGTTAGAAATTTAAAATGAGTAGCAGTGGCGCACATTATTTACTGATAAAAGCAAAATTATCATAGTCAAAATTTAGCCTCTTCAAAAGAGTACAATACAAGCAGAAATTATAATACTGTACTGTTTACAAGGTATACTAAGGTATCACTTTTGTTCTTTGTAAAAACTGTTCTGGTAATCCTAGCATTTGACTTTTATTTTAAAAATGAATACTTTTTAGTTGATACACTGAGCAATGAATAGTTTATTCACTCTTCTTATATATGTAAATGACGAGAGAAAACAATCACATATTTTTCGGGAAGACAGTCCTTTTTTTCTTTGATCGTATCTATTTATAACGGAAGCTTTTTCCTATACGTAAAACTTTGTGATCCCAGATTTACAAAGCACAAATGGTTAATTTTCTTGACGGAATAGCAAGCTTTGGTTTGTCCCTGATTATTACTTTTTTTTTTACAAAAAATGAAATAAATATCTCACTTTTTCATAATCAAAATGAGAGTTAGAAATTGCAGTCGAATAAAATAAAACTAAAATTGAATTCGAGAGGAATTTTGCTTGCTCGTTTTAATCGGAAAATGTTTTCAGTTCTTGCTTACCACAGCCCGGGGAATAATTTGTATCCAAATATAAAATCGATTCGTACCAGAAATTAGCAATTGATCGTTATTTACATAAAGTACAGCACCTTTGAATTGACAACTGAAAAGTCACAAACAAAATTCCAGTTTTTAGTTTTATTTCATAGTAACCAGAGATCTTCTCATTGGCTATTTGTACATTGTCATAAAACAAATGAAATAAATTGCACGCAAAGTTTATTTACATTTTAAGTAGGTAAGCCCACTTTTATTTAGAAAGGCAAGTAGACCATTTAAACTTTTTCGAGGCACTGTTGTTCAAACCAAATTAATTTCTGCCACCTTTTAATTCCACATTATAAAATTCCATCTCCAATTTGGCACATTATAGAAAATGGCAGCCAAATACGATAAATAAAAGCCAACTACGTATTGATCTCATGATTACGACTGCAATTAATCAGTGCTAAAATAAATAACATTTCTACTGTGACTTCACTTTTTTATGTGATATGAATGTGTGTGTACAGAATTATTATTTTAAAAGAATGTTCACAGGAAATTTTTGTTGTTGTTTTAAGTATAGAAATATGATATAGATGAAAAGATTTTGATTGTCCTGTTTTATTAAAACATAGTATAGTAATAATTATGACATTTTTCAAAAGCCAATTAATTGCATTTTAATATAGACATTGTTCAGTCTAGTTTTTTTTCCAACATAGGGCTATTACAGGATTCCAAATTTCAGGAATAATTTGACCTCCTTTTTCTATAATCAGTTTCTGACTGAATGTATATCCTAAACTAAAGGTATAATTATATAAAAAGTTTCTTTCAAGATCTGCTTTCCAGTTTTTGCACCATTATAGGTTTTCAAAGTTACAAATATGTGTAATTCTAACTAACAGACCTCAAAAATAAATTCCCTCAGACACTTCACCTTATTTTACATTCCACCTTCAGGAAAGAGATGCAATAAATGACTTTAAAATACGAAACATATTTTCATTCCACACCACACAAACTTATCACATATCCTAGTGTAAAATAACCTTGTGAAGGGAAAAAACTGCTAAAACCTTACTGTAATAATAATATATTGCATCCAAATTTGTGTTTGAAAATAGTCTCTAAGGAACACTCGCGTTTCTAACAATTGATTCTTCGTAAAACCTTCGCCCATTTGCAAACTAAAAAAAGAGAACTTAGTTGTGAAATAATATTTTTTTTGTGAACAACTTGATCTGGCACTTTATGTTTTGCATTCACAATTGTTTGTTCTAATATATTCACAGTTTTCACATCACAATTACCAGTCATAATATAGTTGTGTTGATTTCCTTTCATACAACAGGACCGTTCTGTACCATGGGCGGAGAGGGGGGGACAATATCAGGCGATTTCAAGCTGGAAAAGAGAAAGGAGTTAATGATTAACAAGAACAATCAAAAAAAGTTTTAATATATAGGCTAACTGTTAGAACTGTATTTAAAGGTATTATCAGAAAGCTTTGTTATTTGTCTGCTCTCATTTGAATTTGATTGAGTTTTAAATTTCAATAAAATAAAATAACATGTTTGGTCATAAAACATGTTAACCTTCTAAGTTGTGAAATTTCACTTTTAATACCAGATGGTAGCACTTTCTAAGTAGTTACGAACAATTTTGGTTTTACTTTTGAACTCCTCTCTTGGGTGGCTCTGAAACTCATTGTAAATTCTGTTAAGCCACAGTGATTTAAAGTTAAATGTATTAACCCCAAAAAAGATGTCTGCTTTCAGTGTACGCAGAAATTTGCTTGTTGCAATGACTGATTAAATTACTGAATTATGTGATCCTGATGAGCTAATGGACAGCGGTTCTGAATATGAACAGTTATATAAAAATATTGCATCGGGTTAACATGTTTTATATTAATCTCATAAGTAACACGATGTGGATTGCCAAGTTTTACATCCAGTTTATGTGAAAGATTTTGTCTAACATGTACTGTAAAAATATATGTATTTCAAATATTTTTAATCTTTAAATTAGAATATTTAAAAGAAACACAATATTTTTTTTATTTCTCAAAAATATAAAGTCGATGGTTAACATGACTCCTGAACCCTTCAAGCAGTAATCCTGAAGTTAATTTTATGCTGAACATTCTTCAGAACTTTTTTCTTACTTTCATCTTCAGCTACTGTGATATAAAAAGATAATCATCATTTCAAGCAAAAGTGGTCATGGATGCATGAAAATTTCGACCAAGTTTAATAATTTCTGTAATTTTAAAGGAAACCTCCGTGCAAAATTTACATTAAGATAGAGAGTTTCAAATCACTTTTTTTATGAAAATATATTATAGGCCTAATAACATCATTCACAACAAAATTTAATTTTTTTCGCCATTTCTAACTTCCTGAAAACACTTCACTTGTAGTAAAAGCTCGTGAAAACTTCAGTAACAGAATTTTAACGGAGATTTTATGAAAAACTGCTGATAAAATTATCTAAACTCATGTAACTCTAAAGGAATCAGTTTTCGACGTAATTTCTGTGTGATGACGTCAAGAAACAGAAATTTACAGCGTAATATCTCTGGAAGTATGAGGATTATGAAAACTTTTTTTTCACCGTGGTGGATTAAAACAGTTTCGTGAATAAGATGATATCAATAGTTAATATTACCTTGGTTTAGCACGAAGGTATCCTTTAAACTGTTTTATACATGTTCTAGACTTATAAAATCAAATCTACTGAACAAAACATTTAAGTACAAAGTTGGCATTTTCAATGTACCAGTTAGTTCCACTGTTATTATAGACTGCAAAATAACAAAAATCCTTACAACCACTTCAATCCTTATTTCAAGGAAAATCAGGCTAATTTTTTTCCCCTAAACTCTCTGAGTCTTAAGGGCACAAAACTAAAATTCTTCTTCTTCTTCCGTGAACCCATGATCCATGCAATGCACGGGTTGGGCAGAATATTTCCACTGTATATAGGCTACAATATACTTACATGCTCGC
>JAQIWE010004696.1:0-10539 GCA_034698565.1 Campodea plusiochaeta
CACATATCTATTAAGTAGTAACAAAACTGACTTAAAAATAATGCAAATTAATAATTTTATTCATATATCAGCAGTTGTCTTGTCATGAGCCACGCTTGCACCGCTACCTTACAGCTTATTTTCTCGCATTTTCTAAGGTGAATATCTCCACAACCGTTGATTTTTCTGAGGTAAGAAAAATAATATGAGTTATTTATATCAAGAAGACTAATAATAATTATTATGTTATATTATCAGAAAAGTCAATTTAGCTTCAGTTAACCCTTTAATTATCAGGATTGACAACTGAAAAATGAAGTTTAGTGATATCAAAAAATTTAGTGATATCTGTGGATACTGAATTACTTATTTGAAGAAATGATGTCAAATCGACAATAACATTTCACAATTTCTATTTTTATTCTTCTTTATTGCATGCTCTCACTAATTTAAAAAAGAGATAAATTTATTGAAATATAACTGTAAGTAAATTCTGCATGCAAAAAAAGCTTTTCATCAATACCGGAGTCAAATATTACGGTCATCAATCGTCAGGTCTAATGTTTTTGATCTCTGTACCCTTTTTTACTTTCATATTTTTCTCCCAAACCGAAAGATTGATTTATTATATTGAAAACTTCTATTTAATTATTTATCACCTAAAAAGGTATGAGAACCAATTCCAATAAATCCACTTTAATTATTAAATGCCAATTTTATGATATTTAAAGGGATATTGTTTTCCTGCGGGAAGCCATCTTTTCCAACACAGCTTATCGGTCTCCTGGGAAAGCGAGTACAATAGAGAATAAAGAAAGTAAAACGGGATATGTGTGTTGGAAAAGGTGGCTTCCCGCTGGAAAAAGTACAGGTTTAATTGTTAAATATATTGAGAGTCTGTTTGCATCGTAATAACTTACAACACTTCTGGACAATTTAACATCAAAACAGCAGAAAAAAACGATAATTACTTTTGTATTATGTAACACAATTTAACGACTATACTGTACGTTTAGAATAATCTTCTTTATAGTATCAATATCATGCATGCCTATATCAACCCCAAGCATACTGTGAATGAGAATTCATCGATATAAAATTTCGTTTCTTAGTGACATGAATTGTCACTTGACCACTTTGTGAGGTCCCAGAAATTCCTTCCTCCCGTCACCTCATCTTCCCACCTTAATTGGAGAAGGGAAGAGATTAGAACACCTTTTACAACACAAATTCACTTATCGATAAGCTTGCCAAAGGTCCAGGTTATTGGAAATGTCCCGTTGATATGATAATAGCGTCAAATACAGCAGAGTAATACCGTTTAGAATCTTTAGATGGTGTCATAATGTTTATTATTTTATATTTAGGCCTATTATCTTTGTCAACAAAGTTTCCAATGTTCCAATCAGAGAACAGTCGTCTCGGTTTTGATATACAGAAGATCCCTCGTCTCTAGAAAGCTGTAGTAAATGATAAAGTCCAGAGTTGTTATTGATTGAATTTTAAAGCTCATACGTCTTCGTCTAGCGACTAGAGTCACTTCGGAACGAATCGTGACAAAATTTCATAGATATTTGTAAGCATTGTAAAGAACTTTACAGTTCCAAAATCTTAGGGACTCAAACTGGTTATGTCTTTAAACTATTTTGACGGGTAAACCCATTGTTGGCCACTTGTTTGGGTGGTTCAAATTGGGTATTTTATATACAATTCGCAGGCTATTCAAAGAAAACAAATAAGGCAACAAAGGATTATCAATTGTTGGAATGTCAGAAATATCCTTGATTGGTTAATCGATTTGGGTCCGTAAGATTTTGGAAACAGTATACACTATTATGTTTATATTATATGTTAAAATTGTATATTGTCCCCCTTAGGCCTAACCTCTAAAATATTACATAAATTTAGCGAAATTAAAGATATATTGTCCAATAATAATATATTAAAAACAAATGATTTAAAAATCCATCTGAATATTATTACCTTGGAACCACTCTGGATCCTTACTCCTCTCGCTGATTTGTGATTTATGTCCTTTCTCCAACTGATTAACAACTGACGTAACTCTCTCTAATACTTTTGGTTGTGTGAATAAATTACGAGCTAGTGAAGCTGCTTCAGTGTATTTCTTGTGAACACGTAACATACAGTCAACTAGGAATAAGGAACCTAGGAGAAGAATTGAGAAATATTGGTCATTATTCAGTCAGGGGTGCAGAATATTCCTGAAACCCAAAATTTCCCCAGAACTTGTAATAAGTGTTTGGAAATTTCCCTGAATTTTTAACCCAAAGTATCTCATTTTTTCGACTTTTATGTTCAAAACATTGGAAGAGTCAATGTCAAAGTTTTGGCAACCTGAGTTAAAACTCAAATTCAGAGAGTGAAGAAAGAACATTATTGCTAGGGCGTGGCCCGAGCCCAAAATTTTTGATCTTTAATCAACTAAAAGCTTCAATTAGGCCTATGAGCAAAATTACATTGTAAGGTATTTTTTAGTAAAACAAAGAATGTTATAATTTGAGAAGTTTTAGTTATGTTTAATTGATCTCCATATGCCTCTGAATGATGTCCTTGTGTTCACTGTTCAGTTCCAATTAAATACTCGTACAATATTTCAATATAATTTGTTACATTTTAGAAAAAATCTATTGAAAACAATAAATTTTGAGATTTTGTTTCCTTACTTTGGAGTGAAGTACATTGCACTTGTCTCGTTTGAAACCTATGATAGTTGGACATTTGTTGCTATCATAGGTTTCCTATCACCCCATAAGAGAAAAAATTCTCTCTCCCCCCAAAAACCTCTGAGTAGATTCGTTTCAGCCAATCAGAAAGCAAAGAGACGAATTTAACACTACGCGACCATTTTAGAAGGAAGTGTTTCAACGTAGTACTTTTTGGACAAATATAGTACCATTCCGCATGAATGAGACGTAATGTTTAGTACAATTTCAAGATACTGTTACATTTTAATCGTAATTTATTACATTTTCCATTGTAAACGTGAACAGCTTGAAAATGAGTGAGACATCATTTTCCATGCCAATTTTTTGAAGTGGAAATTTTTCTCCGTTTTTGTGTGACAAGTAATAAATGGTAAGTGCCACAGTTTCAAAAACCACCTAAAAATCAAGTATGTGTAGTTGGGCATGCAACAAGGTATAATATGTGCCGCTCGCGTAACTTTAAGGTACTGAAAATGAGTATATTCGGACGCTCGCATCTACTCGGCGTTTTTTGGGGGAGGGAGAATTTTTTCTCTTACGGGGATATAGAAGACCTTTGATAGCAACAAATGACCAACTATCAAAGGTCTTCAAACGAGACAATGTATAACAAATCCATTTTTCATTACGTTACTCGGTTTGTTACCGTTTCTTGGCGATTCTAATTAGGACACACAGGAGCACACCTATATATCAGAATCATATGTTACAAATTTTAATTCAATTTGACCCATTGTATTACAAGAACTGTTTGGTATCGATACAGATAATTGAAATATACAGGTCCATAATAACTCTAAATTTAATTGAAATAAGAGATCATTGAACGAAATGTCATAAATAATAATTATAAATTTCAGTTATTTCTGACGAACCTCGCAAGAAAGCATTTCGACTGAAGGCATCAGAATACATGAACAGAGCAGAGAAACTGAAGGAACATATTGATAAAGAGAAGAAGACTGGAAACTACCATGAACAAATTCATATTGAAGATAATTCCATTGGGCATTCCTATGATAATGTTTTAGGAAGATTTCTTGATGATACAGTAACAGAAGTTCAAGTTGATGATCCATATATCAGAGCTTTTCATCAGGTAATGACAAAATATGTTTACTGGAATTTCATTTTAAATAATGTTGCTGAAGTCATAATTATTATAGTATATGTATTTACATTTTATTGTACTTTTCTTTTTAGTGGTATCAAAAATATTTCTTTGTGTTTTATTAATAGCTGTGTTAATATGTTTTATCAGTCGTTATCACAAATAAAAAGTAACTGAAGATAATAACAAAGTCACCTTCACACTTCACCTCTCAAAATTCTAACAGCATTTCTCAACTCACAGATCAAAGGTAGATAGTCTATTCTATTCAAATTTCTTAATTTTTTTAAAAATATTTATTTTTGTTGATCACATTTTTTTTAATAATGTAATATTTAAAAAAAATGTTATAAATGTATTTATTAAATGTTATTTTGTAATTTTTGAATAAATAATTATTGATGTATCCATAGGCCTACATAAAATAAAAAAATGAAATTATTAGACTATTTTAAACTAATAATAAGTTAGTATGCTAAATGAAGAAGCACCAGTATTTTCATTAAAATATTTTCTGAAGTTTGTATTGAGGATACTACAAATAATTTTGGATGATCATTTCTTTACTGAACTAAAGAAACTATATTAAAGTGAATATAAATTGACTATAATAACCTTTAATATTCAAATTAATATTGTGAGATTTGCCAAAATTTCCTTTGTATTAAATAGTAATTAACTTGCAATTCTTTAATTCAAATTCAAATATGTTTATTGTCTTAACAGATTAAAAATCCAATGGACGCATGATAAGTAAAAAAAATATTAACAAAGAGTGATAGATATAAATATAATAAGCACATAAAATACATTATAATTATTCTAAATTTTACCTGTTATACTACTACAAATTATGTGAGAATTGCCAGAAATCTTAAAATATATTGTACAGTAAATAAAATTCAGAGAACTATAAAGAATATTACAAGTAAGATATATTATAATTGGTAATGCGTTAAACCTAATGTATTAATATTATAAAGTGAACTCCATAGGCTAACCATAACATCCACTTTTTTCTCATTTCAGTGCCAAAACTTCCTTCGTCTCTGTGAACTAATTGTTAAAAAGTGTAGAACTGTAACTCGAATTATCCTTCTTACAACTGGTGAGAACAAAGGTGAACCAAGTATTGACCAACTGAAGAAATTGGAAGATATTAAAACGAGTTTACAGACATTTAACGTTGCTTTAGATATAACTTTATCTCCTACGCTTCATGATCGTGAAATACGAATAAATAATGGTTGGATTGTGAAAATCGGACGAGGACTGGATTATTTTAAACCTCCCGCTAATAAATTGGCACTTGGGTATTACGATCTTGATTTAAGGCCTTGTCATGAAACAACTGTCGATGTTTTTCATAGAACGAGTTAATTTGGACTGTGATATTTTATAAAATAACAATTTTTATTTTTAGAATGTATTTCAATTTTTTCAATAAATTGTTATATTTTTAAGGAAAGTGTTTATTTTATTGTTTAGAATATGATCCACTTATATATGAATGTTGAAAAAAAGGACTCTGATAAAGTGATAATTTATATAATAATATAAGAAATTTTTCTTATATTTTTCATAGAAGAAATTTAATTATTTCTTATACATATTTTTTATATAAAGAAATAATAAATTGGATAATCGTTTGGTTTATTTACTTTAATGTGTTTAGTTTTCAGCTGCAGTATTTGGTAATAATCTCCCATTTCAATACGGTTACATAAAAAAATGTTTCCAATCAAAATTTTGTGTTGGATGGTTGATGGTTTTGAGATCATTTTAAAATCATTATGAGGTCTAATACAGTATTAAATAGTAAATTAAATATTTTTTACATTTGTATCAGATAGGTTATTCGATATGTAGCAGGTTTAAAGCAAACTACTCATTATCCAATTTTTGTACCATATTTGATAGTATCATGCAATAAATGGAAAAAAAAACGAAATAATATACCAGTATTCATCAACAATATGGTATGAGTTATTTCAATTCGAAATGTAAGATTTTTTTATGTTTGTACAAAAGAAAAAAGCTAAAATTTTGGGTTTGGTTCTCGAATTATAACTAAAGAAATTGCCAAAACTTAAAATGATGACGCCCGGCTCCTGTTCAACAGAGTATTCTTCTTTGATTAATGTTTTATATTTAGGTATATAGTTTTTACGGTCTTCGACATCGACCTGTTTAAAGGGGTTTGATGAAACCCCTAACTTTTTTGAACACACCTCCAATTCAAAATTCCTGGATAAAACACTGAGCCAAACGATTTCTAATTGAGGGGAAGATATAGATTTTGATATTGTCTGTCGGAGACTTTTTCTCTTCCGTGTGGCACCTGACTATAGTCGCAGTCGCAGATCGTCCGCGAAGCACCACCACGGTTGGCGTTATAATATGATAAAAAATTCTATAGTAGACCATTTTTACAGATATTTTGGAGAATTTTGGTTTCAATTTTCTAATATTTTGGCTTTTCTGTACATCCCTGTAAAAATAGTTTATGGCGCAAGGGTGGTTCGGAAACTTTTCGGAATCGAGTACTGTGATAGTTTTTCTAATCTCTATCGTCCCGAACGAAGCATCATTTTAAACCTACCTAGTATAGAAAAACTCTAGTATAGTTTTATTCAGATAATATAGTCGACTGGTTTATTTTCCACACCCAGAATTGAAACTGTAAAGATGAATTATGTGCAGCGCCGTAGCTAGGTGAGGGCGCCGAGAAAAGTGCTTATGAAAGGAACTCCAAATCCCAAAAATAATTTAATTGTCAAATAATATTATAAAATAAATATTCAATTTAATTATCAAATAATAATACCTATATTAAAGATCATTAAATAATTGTTTGAAATTTTTAGCCCCTAACCCCCTATTAACAATTAAATTTTAGTTATTAAGTGAATTTGTCGCCGCTTTTAAAAGTTGCAATGCAAAGGAAAGTGAATGGGACAAGTTTTTTTTTTCTTTCTTGGGAGGTAAGAATTTTTAGAGCTTCTCCAGTTGTAACTTATATGTAACACTATAAGTGAGCAGATCGGTCTATAGATATATCTATAGTTTATATTTTTAGAGACCTTTTTGAAACTTGATTAAGCGCTGGTACATAATGTGGTGTGGCGCCCTTCTGAAATAGTGATAACACGTTAAAAATAAAACATATAATAAAAACTGGAGTAAAAATGTCACAGAAGTTTTCCAAAATATTAGTAACAATGATTTAAAATTGCGAGTTTTCACTTCAATTTTTCAAGATTTTTTTCACTCGCGCCAACTATGGTGGCGCTTCGCTAGGGTTCCTACGAGACCGAGACCACCCATTGTAAACGAGACCGAGACTTCATAAACGAGACCGAGACCACTTGAAATTTTCGAGACCGAGACCAGGCGTTTTGGTCTCGGTCTCGGTCTCGTAGGAACCCTAAATAGAACTGTGTTTAGTAACTGAGTAAAAAATGATAATAATACATAATTAGTATGTTGTCTCCAAAATATATTACATGAAAAAAATGCAATATAAATATTTAACATATATATTTGCTAAATGTATCGATTATTATTTGTTTGAATTTAGATTTCGCAAAATTTTAATTATTACTTACAAAAATGTACGAAAAGAATGTAAAAATAACAAAAACTTTGGATATTTATCAGCACGTATTTGAAAAATAACCTGAAATAATACTATTTCTTTAATACTCGAGGCAATTATAATGTTGAAAACGATAATATAGTAAGCATATGTCTTTATCTCATTATAATGTTAGTCGCTATATACAGCTTGTCATAAGTTAATAATAGGAAAATGTCTAATCATGTATTATGTCAGGAAATTTTAATTAAGCAATTTAATTAGAAATTAGAATAACTCATTACATAGGGCATCTGTATATTTATGTTGTTTTTCATGTTGAAAATCGAAAAAGTATTTGACGTCTTCTGTACACCATATAATTATAGCATGCACAATCATACACTGTAAATTTTTGATATGTCTATACCGTATAATTATTCTGACAATTATTTCAAATTTAATTATATTTACATGGAAAACACCTATATTATGATGCTATATACTAATGCTACGAAATATATATGTATATAGTGATGGACAAGAGTGTTGAAATTTCAAGACTATTGTCTTGTCTTGAAATTCAAGACAAGAGTCCACTCAATTGTTGTCTTGACGTTTCAAGACAAGACAAGAGTTTACGTTTCAACTTCTTGACAAGACAAGACTCTTGATGCTTGACTCTTGCAATAGTCTTGAAACATCAAGAGTTTTGAACCACCCACTACGGATACGAGTGGGTGGTTTCTAACTGCTATATTTTTATGATCTATTAGAAAGAATTCATCTTTACATTTCCAAAGCTACCTTTAAAATTTTTCTACTCATAATAACTCGTGAGATAATACGAGGTTTTCAAAAGTACGCCATAAAAATGTAAAAAATAACGGTCTTTTTGTTATTTGTGTATATTTCATAAACTACTATGGGCAGAAAAATTTTAAAGGTATAGCTTTGGAAACGTAAAGATAAACTCTTTGTAAAAGTTCACTGAAATATAGAAGTGAGTAACCACCCACTGTTATCCGTAGTGGGTGGTTCAAGACTCTTGCAAGAGCTTTGACAATCGAGACAGGACTCTATGGGAGTCTTGAATTTAAAATCAAGACTCGTATTGATTCTTGTCTTGAAAAATCAAGACAAGACTCTTCACACTCTGACTCTTGCAAGACTCTTGTCTTGTCCATCACTAATAAGTTCCAGGAGTCAAGAACTTCAAGAATTATAGTGAATCATAAAGAGGTGTTTTGCCGAAAATATGTTATATATATCGCAGAATCTGATTCCCATACAGCAGCAATCTGATTCCCTATCGGTGAGCAGTAAGAAGAGAGGGGGGTGGGCACCACGGAAAGAAAGAGGAGGGAGAAAGAGGGGTGTAGATTTGACAATTGAAATCAGTAGGAGGTAGAAAGAAATAGCTTTTGTGCAAAAGGATGCGAGTTTCACCACCTTCAAAATGCCACAATGATTTATGGAAGGGTGTTAATTGTCATCTTCAGACAGGGAGAAATAAAAATTGTGAAGATATACCTTTTGTTTTAAGGGTTTCCGAAAAATTTCATTATGGAATGCGACTATTCCTTATATACATATTTTCATTATTTCTATAACAGTTATAGTAATACTGTCAGTATTTTTTAAATTATCATTATAATTTTTCCTGGTTTTATGAGATAATATAAATTTTGTTAGTTCGATAATTATAATGCTTCTCATTTATCAAAATGAGAACTTGATTATCTGTTCAAAAATATGATCAGCTAATTTCAAATATTACTATTTTCTGTACAAAACAGACATAATTATCTGCACTGAATGAATTTGTGTTAAACGTGTAGTTTTTTAAAGCAAGAGGTCCCGTTTTAACACACGCAAGTCGCGTTTCACTATTTTTGTTCTCTAAATTATACTCGACTCTCAAGAGACCTTTAATCTGTGTTGGAAGTCTGTTGGAAGCTGAAAAATAATGGGCTTCTTATTTCGAAACGTTCAATTGTTATAATAGTAGAATTCATTTCTGAACATTTTATGAAAACTATTTTTAATAAAAAAAAATTGTCTAGTGAAAAACCATCACATTGGTAATTGAGTTACTGTATGTAAATCTGCAAAATATAGAAAAATTACAAAAATCACTGATGACTTCATTATAATTAACTGCCAAATATTCAGATTATATTTTCGTTATGTCAACGGCAATCGTAGGTCAACCCTACAAGAAATCTAATGCTTCTTAGATACATCTTTTCAAATCCCTAATCCTTTATAAACACCTCATCCGGAATCGTGTACTATTAACCACGTTTTTAAGTAGTTTGAGAGAAGTTGACAAAATATTCCATTCTCTGTTAGTGTTAAGTTTCTCCCATATGGGACTTATCTCTTTCAGTTATAACACAAAGAATAATGAATCAAGGCATACACTATGGGGGAAAGGGGAGTTACAATGAGTCCCGTAATAAGTATTTCAACCTTATTTGCTTTCCAAGAACTCCCTTGAATAAACTATTTTTTCTTTTTCTTCAAATTGGGTCAGTTGGATCACCATTTCAGGTTAAATTATAGAGTCATTGGTCACCCAACGTTATTGATATGCTGACCCAAGTGACAAGCTATAAGTCAGTTGAGTCATTTTAGGTTACTATATGGGCAATGTGTCAGTGAATTAATTTGGGTTATTTCTATCACTGGGTAAATCTAGGGTCATTGGGACACTTGGACAGTTTGTCAGGTTGGTTGAAACCCATTCAGTCTCAGTTATTGACCATTTTAATATTTTCTATTCTAAATTTCTCATTTTGTAAAAGTTAGGTACATACTTGTCTTTTTATGTGTCATGTGCTAACAGAAAGAGATATAGTGTGACACCTCCAATGTAACAATAACAATTTTGATATTCAGTGGAACGTTAAATATGATAAATGCATAAAACTTCACAAACATTGAAGAAGTATGAAATCTACTTACGGTACTAACGATATGACTCCCGACGGTAACTGAATGTCACAACTTATTAAGGGTGTCTCCTTTTAACTTTTTTCTCCTTTTAGTGGAGTTGGGAAGTTTTAATTGTGAATAGAAAGTTAGCATAATTATTCACACTTTCTTTCATCACAAACTTTTTTTCTTTTCTTGTTTGT
>JAQIWE010004697.1:0-10538 GCA_034698565.1 Campodea plusiochaeta
ACTGTATTGTAGTGGAGACGACGATATGATGATTTGTGTCACCAAAAGCATGTGACAAATAGCTCAAACTAAAAAATTACAAATTTGCACCAATAAATTGGAATTTACATTATTTATATTGATGTTTGCTTTTTTCCTATTTCAGTAATTCCGTCTGCAAATTTTTGTTAAGTGAAGATTAATTTTGTGTGTGAACTGACTATTGTATAGTGTTTCCAAAATCTTACGGACCTAAACCGTTTAACCCATCAAGGGTGTTTCTGACATTCCAACAATTGTTAATCCTTTGTTGTCTTATTTGTTTTATTTGATCAACCTGCGAATTGTATATAAGATACACAATTTGAACCACCCAAACAAATGGCCAACAATAGGCTTACCCGTCAAAATAGTTTGAAGACATAACCAGTTTGAGTCCGTAAGATTTTGGAAGGACTATACGACTCTTCTGTAAGACTGTAATATACTTGATTTTTCTTATTACAAGTAATGCCAGATAACTCTTTCATCTTTTGTAATGATTTAATTCATTTATTACATTTAATTCAAAGAAAATTTTGGAAAATGTCATTATTAATTTAAATACTAGTGGTATCACAAGTTTATACATTATTAGGGGACCATAGAATTTATTTGAAAGTTTCTAACAGAATTTGTATAAGTGCTGCTGAAAACAAACGAGTTGGAATTTCGAAAAAAATCATTGAATTGAAAATTTTAAAGATCAAACATTGAACGAGACAATAATAATGTAATATTACATGCACCAATGTCTTTCATCAAGATTCCTCCAGTTCTTTCAAGAATTTCATTTCATTTTCTTTTCTTTGACTATTTCTTTTGAATAATTTGCAATTGAAATATACGGACGGAAACTATTTACTTGTTTATTGAACCTCCTTTTTCCCTTGTGCCGACTCCATGCTGTTTTCCAATTCGTCTCCTGACAGTCATTTTGCCCGTGAAATATAAATTCCTATTTGCATCTGGAAGCTTAAATGTCAATCCACTTCGTACATGGAGTGTATTGAACTTTGTCATAGCAGCGGCAGATATCCACTGTCGACGAAGCTTCTCGGCACTCTTCTGGGTTGAAGCATTGCCAGTCATTTTCTCTATTTAGATGTGCCAGAGAGGAATGAACGGTTTTTGGAAAGGAATTTGCTAATTTCGGGGACATTTTTTTGTAATAGTTCATAACGTAATTGCTTTTCAAATGTTGACGGCAATAATTAATAATTAGGTAACGTCAAGTATTATAACATTGGGAAATGTTCCTTGCTGAGAAAAAGGATGGAATAATAAGTCAAACCAAGAATCGTTCGTTTTACTTATTACTTAAACTAAAACCAATAATAATCTAATCTATACATATAATATATAAAACTGAGTTTGTTTGTTTGTCCGCAAGAACAATAAGTCTGACAGATGAAATTTCATCCGGTGGTAGATCTTGGCTCAGATAAATGAACCCCACAAAAAGTGACCTAAAACACCCCTTGAAATTCCTCCGACTGACTTGTTGTTCATCTCCATTTTAAATAACTTTTCTGATAATAATATTTAACATTAATGAACCCCAGAAATAGCTATTCCGAAATATTGAATTTAATAGGGAAATGGGCAATATCTATGTTTGTCCTCTAAAATAATAATGGTGCCGAAACTACAAATCCGATTGACTTGGAATTTGGTATGATAGTAGACCTAGGATTCAAGAAGGTATATCTTTTGATACCCGAGCAAAGCCGGGTAAACCTGTTAGTATATTATAAAATCAAATTATTCTAATTATGCATTATTGCATTTCCAATTCATTATAAATCGTTGTCTAAGTTATAAGAATATCGTAGATATACAAAGTAATTATTAATGACTCTTCTCTATTTTCATTCCAAAGGCACCATGGCAATGGATAAATATTGTTTCATACAGTATACCATTTTCTTAATTATGAGTTGGCATTATTACTATTTGTATAGTAATGCAAATCATCACTCACTTTCTCATTAATTCAGAAAACAAATTAATTATCTTTCAATCAGACGACAACTTTCCATAATAGTATACACGTGTGTGATTTATGAATAAGTCATCGCTTTTAATTGCAATCTTACGTCTTCTCTGAATAAAATGTTTTAATACTAATTCAACTTCTTCGCTTAAATTTTAATACTGATTAAAAGTTCAGTCATCTCAAAGAATAAAAGGAAACTTGTTTTACATTTTTAGCAACACTTCGCGAGTGTTTTGTAAGTTTACATTATTTTATTACTTGTAATTTACATGAGCATTACTCATCATTTAGTATTTATTTAGGGGGTAATTGAGCTTTTGTTTTTTCGGAAAAGAAGTTAATTTTGTACATTATCTTATTGTATAGTGTCATTAGCAAATAAGGATTTAAATCTCTACTAATAAAAGCAGGTCATTTCCAGTTTTCCGTAATGAACTTATACCATACGAACTTCTTAACATTCGATTATTATATTTCGTGACATCAAAAATAAGTGTAATCGTAAGATTTAGTTTTTTCACCAAATTATTATAGATTACTATGTTGCTTTCAAATTTTGGTTGCTTTGTTATGTACTGGAATGCTGATGTGAAAAAAACTTTTATTTTGTAAGCAATGTAAATGGATCTTTCAGCTTAGTCTAGGTTCTTCAGTTTGTAGTTTATTGGTTCCTCAGTTTGTAATTTATTGAAACTCAACTGAGAAGTTGTTATGAATGTAGTTTCCGACAGAATCTGCCATTTGTTATCAATATTATCAGTGCATGTAACAATGCACTTATAAATATATTCTGCATGTCTATAAGGAAATTACAGTTTGCCATCGTTTCTTTCATTTTTTTCACTGTATCTCCTCTATCAAACTTTCCATATTGAATCGAACTTTCCTCAAATAAAGTGAACGAACTGTAAAAAATATAATAAATCAATGAAAAACTCCCTTATTCAAATTTTATATTATTCTCCAAGATAAATAATCGTAAAATAACAAACAACTGTTATTATAGTGAATTAAATTCACAATTTTTCCACCAAGGTTACATAAATTTGGTGTTATTCGAGTTCGCTGTACTCGATAGAGTTCGATTTCGTTTCCATAACATATTTTTCCATTGATTGGTATAGAACAACTATAACAGCAGGGTAGGCGGGCCCGCTGTATATAATAGTAGCAGATATTATAGACTTAGCGTGCAACGGAAACTCCATTTAGCTACTTTTACCCATGGCTTCAAATATATTATAAATGAGGTTTATTTATCAATTTCTTACTGTACACGTGGAAAGCACAATTTCAGATTTCATGTGGAACTGTACAATTTGGAGATTAGAATAATAGGTCGAGGAGATATAGGTTATGTAATTTATCGTTAATCGTTCACTAATGGCCGGTGTTCTTATGTGTATTATATAGTAGAATTTAGTTTTTGTTTTGTAACGAAATTAAGATACCTGATTTTGTTTATTTTAATTATTTTTTTAATCACTGTTTTAAAAAATGTACTGAAGTATTTCTGCAATATTATAGAAGGGGAAATTTATGTTTTGGCAAATCCACGTTGAATTAACATTATTAGCAAGTACAAATTACCCTATTTTATTACTGCAAGTTTACAACATAATTGTTTATAAAAAATTTCTACTTTAAGGTTAAATATAAATAATATTTATAATAATATTAATTAAAACCGAGAAAGTACAGCCGATAAAAATATTTTTATTCTTTACTATTTATAGAAATGATGTGAACTTTCCAGTCGTTTAGAGAGTATTGAAAAAAAAATTACTTTATAGTAGCATTCATAAATTACGATGTTTTTTTTTGTTTTTTTTTTCATGTAGGAAAAAACTTTTTTCATTTTCCATTTCTCCTCCCCCTCCCTTCCCTCTCCTAAACCTCTTTTCTCGTTTCTTTTGCAATTTAAAACCTTTGCATGTTTCATTACCAAGAAGGCTTCACATGCTTCTGTGCACTTTTCTACCCCAACTAAATAAAACTGAAGGACACAATAACGAATTTCAATGTCATGGAAAACCAAAACCATCCATATACATAAAACATCACGATACAAATCGAAACTTCTAATTCTGAACGACGAGACCAGAGGTGAAAGTCCTTTGTTGATTACGTAAATATCATTTTGATTGTATGTTAATGGGATATATAATTTTCAAATTGGAGTAAAAGTCATGAATCACAGTTTATCCTTGAACTGGAAAATGGTTATAAAAATGATAAAAGTTTGCAATAGACTAACGTGAGGTGCTTGCCCTTCATAGAACTTGAAATGCCCTTGGTGTATCACAGGGGGGAATTTTGTTTCCAACGTCTGGTCGTTTCCATTCATAATATCAATACATTTCATTGATTTTGCTGTTCCATTCTCAAATAAAGGTGTAGTGATAAATAGTCGTGGAGAAGTGCCTGTTCAATAGAATAGTCTAGTCTACGAATATGAATAATTATAATAGAAAATGGAATCTAGACAAAATATTATGCGTCATCAGTATTTTTCTCACATATTTCTTTCATAATTATGATTGATGATTTTACATTGCGACATTTCTAAAGATCAGCATATATATATTCTTTATTCTTTATTATTTATAAGATGAAAGTTCTTTCCACATTTGAAGGTTGAATTCAGTATTTTTAGGAAGTTGGAGTCATAGAATAACTTTTAATTGTAACTGACTGTCATATAATATCATTGATTTTGTGTTTAAAACTCAGTTTGAGTTAGAAAAAAAAATCTTACAAGGCCTATAACTCTCGCTCAAAGTTTGTAATAAGACATTTTTGAGTAATATAGATTAACAGATATTTGGAAATAATTGTTCAGAACGTTTGATGGCCAGCTAACTCAATAGTTAAAATAGTGAAGAACAGCTGAATAAACGTTAGTGATTTCATAAGTTTATTTTTATGGAGCACTTTTTATATAGTAAGTACGGAAGGGCGTGTATATTGTAATGATTTATTTAGCCTCGGAATCAGCAAGTAACACGCGGCGTTGGACCTTTTTTCTACACGTGCTGTATGTAAAAAGAATTATATATTGATATTATAATATGCAGCTGATTTTACAATATAGACTGCATATTATAGGAAAAATCAACTGACTCTACCGCTTTTACAGGGCAACCGCAATGGCAATGGGAAATGCCTGCTGTGTGCCGGATATTTGTATATAACAATTGCTGTACAATTTTAGTATTGATGCAGAATAATATTGAATCCGTAGATGGATAGATCTCGATTATGATATGTGAAAGAATAATTTATAATATATCTTCAACTATAGATCATAAGTAATTTTCATGTATGAATGATATCTGATATATGAAATAAATATCTCTTTTTCAAGAATACAGAAAAAAAGAACAGCGTATAATCGAGGCAGTGGTAGAATATAAATCTAAAAATAGGAGAACAAACAGTATAATTTTATTGATTAAAATTGACACTAATTATCCTTAAAAAGACACAGTTTGTTAAAACATCAATGAAGCAACAAGTAATGAGTTTGTTTTTGTTTCTCATCGTCATCATGAACGAAGAAGAGTAAATAGCAAACCACAACTTCCTTGTTTTGACAACCTCATTCAGTCGATGCTTACTGTGGAAAACCACTAATACATCATTCTTCTTCTCTTTTTAAAAAAAGAAAAACATTCACACAATTGCTGCTAATGATTGGGAGGAAAGAGAAAAAAATAAAAGAACTGAAAGAGGACAATGTTGGGTTGAGTTTAAATATAGTTCTAAAGTATATGGTTTTAAGTTCAAGTGCTTGATGGAGTATAGAGTTCGATTTTCGTTTCTGTTGTTTATTACTTCTATTTTTTCCATAAAGTGCCTAACCAGGCTAAGCATTGTCTTACTAAAATATTAAGTCTATCTTAGAAGATCAAAATGGAATAATTTTATGGTTGTGTGATAATAAGCAAGCAACATTATTATGGGAAAACCTCAAATTCGCTGATAACTTTGCGATAACTTTCCACATTTTAGGTCATCACTTCATCAGAGAATGCATTATAATGAGTCAGAATTTGTTGGACAATTATCATGTCTTGGAAATGTTATTTTGAAATCAGTACTCAGTAACGAAAGAAAGTAACCTATTGGTTATTTCAAACAAGAAGACTATAACTCATAATAGACCGTTGCTCGTTTGTTCCTGAGGTGATGAATGAATGCTATATTCTCGGTAAATACTGAGCGATTGTCTCATAGTGTAAAACTTAGCTTTAATATCAAAACTTAGTCCATATAAAGCAAGCTTGCTGTAGTCCTTCCAATATCTTACGGACCTAAACTGGTTATGTCTTCAAACTGTTTTGACAGGTAAACCCATTGTTTGGAACTACTTGTTTTGGTGGTTCTATACAATTCGCAAGTTAGTCAAAGGAAACAAATAAGTTAACAAAGGATTATCAATTGTTGGAATGTCAGAAACACCCTTGATGGGTTAAACGGTTTAGGTTCGCAAGATTTTGGATAAAGTACTGTATATTGTATATCCACACATTCTACTCAGCATAAGTTATATCTAAAACTGTCTGATAACAAATCAGCCAGCCCACCAAACCAGGAGAAACTCTCGATCTCAGTCCGGATACTGAATCATACCCAACCCCCGATACAGTGTACTCCTCATACGATTTCCTTCTCCTGTACAATTCGATACCCCATCTTCTTCCGCCTGTATGATCTGATGACACTTTAACAACATCCCACTCCATGCTGTTAGGTCTATACTGTATTGTTACATCAGAAGATACTCTTGCTGGTGTTCTGTTATTATCTGTAGAGACAAAGGAGAAATTGTACGCAGCAGGGCTCTGTAGAAATAACATGGGTTCTATATGTGACAGGGGAATATATTACGTGGGTTTGTTGGGTTTTCAATGGACTCATGGGTATTTTTTTAATTGGGGGTTGTCAAGTGCCTTTAGGTTTTGTTTTGTTGTCTTGTAGTTTTGTTTAGCTCTGAATAATGTTGTTTTTGTCGCCTGAAAACCATCCTAATTGTCAGGGTTGATAATAAGCAGTCTCTCAAGATCTCAATTTCAGAATTATCGATGAATTTGTAAATAACCTGAGTTACTTTTTGAAATAAATATATATTTATGATATATTCTATATTCCAGAACCTATGACGTATTTATTGTATAGTTATATTGTTCTAGGCGTACTATAAATATGAAACTATTTTTGCTGTGGCACATATTTTAATATCGGGTTGCGTAAGCTAAAAGCTACCTGATTTTATTACTTTTACTTTACATTGTATTCAAGCATTAATATTTTATTTTTCTGTGCCTTTTGATTTCTTTTTAAAGTAATTTACGATCAAAACATTTTTAATGCTATTGTTATATTAATTAACAGATTGTCCGCAACCTGTGACATAAAATATATATTTATGATTTTGTTTTTAACACCTGACAGCTAAAAGCATTCATTAAAATATAAAATAGAATTTCCATGTGTACAATACAATCATAATCCAAAAGTATTGTTTCCAAGGTTTCGTTTTATTATGGGACTATAAAATTATTATTTTTATTAAAAATTTATTATTTTATAAACTTTACTTAAATTAATAAGCTCATTAAATTTAGTTTCGAATAAGTAAGCTTATATTAAAGATTGGACTTTGATTCATACCCAAGATTGCATGACTACTGGAAGAAACTGGAACAAAAATATAAAACTGAAAGATTTTGTTCGTTGTTTTCAAAATGAAAACATTATTTAAATATTTTGGAAAACCGAAACTCTAATTGCAAAAAGCTTATTATGATTTTGATTTTTGTATCAGGTATATTAAAATAAAAATCTGAACTCTATACCAGATTTAAATCTGTTACCAAGCCCAAATCAGAAAAAAATCATTGGAGTATGACCAGATTTGTGGTCGTATACGTAAATTAGTATCGGTACACTGACTACAGTGTCGCGCCAAACAGAAATAACCATATTCTTAATATAATTATATCCTTTTTATGCAGATATTGATTTATTCGCATGACTCTACTTTGTCTATGTAATGCTGGTACCCATCCATTACGTAATATAACTCGACCTCTAAAATCTATTCCCTTCAGACATACACGTATTTCTACCTATGTATACTTAACGACACCCTGTTGATTCAGACACACACATTATATTCAGTCTTGATTAATATCTTTTCATTCCAACTTCAACGTGCAATATTATTATCACTATAGCTGCACCCCTCACTTCATATATATACGTTTGTGAATATTTAATGTAGGGAAACGTAATCACTTTCATTCCCTGGGCGGTGAATAATTAATATACCGTGATCATCATTGTGCACTATGTAATACCAGATTATGGATGGGAATAGTTTTTTTATAAGAACATGCTTGTAGTTTTATTTTTTAGAATTTTTATTTTTGTATTATCAACTCAGTGCATTGACTGCAATTTTGGTTTTAGAGTGATTCGTCTTCAGAGCAAAATATAGACAAATGGTTAAAAATGCTGATCTTCTTTGCATCAAAACTTCTACAAGTAATCAAGAAGTTGCCTTGTAGTATGAAAAGTTGGAAACTCAGAAGACTTTGTCGAATTACTCCCAAATTTTAATATTTAATTATTTCTAACTGATTTAATAGTTCTATTGTTATTTTTTTAGAGTTTGAAATGGCATGCCGGTTTACTTACAATATTCAATGGGAATTTTTCCAAAAAACTAATTTAATATTAAAAATACGATACAATTTAAATGATTAGAACTATTGTCAGAGCTATGAGTATTTATAGTTATTCATATCTGAACTCCAAAGATCTCCCGATGTGTATTAAAGATTGTCTGTGTCATTTCTGGAGTACCGTACCCGAAGGAGTACTGTATCCGAAGGAGTACTCTACCCGAACATATAAATGCATTATTTCGTATTTTACTTTTCTCGATATTACACGTTGCATTTTCTATATTATATGTGTTTGTCTTTGTATTAGTGTTTCCAATGTCTTACGGACTCAAACTGGTTATGTCTTCAAATTGTTTTGACGGGTAAACTCATTGTTGACCACTTTTTAGGGTGGTTCAAATTGTGTATTTTCTATACAATTTGCAGGCTGGTCAAAGAAAACAAATCAGTCAACAAGAATTATCAATTGTTGGAATGTCAGAAACACCCTTAATGGGTTAAACGGTTTAGGTCCGTAAGATTTTGGATAAAGTATATCATTGTATCACAGGCAAGCAGATCTTTTACAAATGAATAGTATTAAAAGAAACTTCGAGTACCGGTACTGATAATTATACAATATTATTAAAATAATTGCACGTAATATGATGTGATTTGAAATATTACTTATGTTCAAAAGCTTGCAAACGTTAGGTGATTTTTGATGCTTGCAATAAAATATTGTATAATCAGTGTTACGACTGCTTTTTGTAGCATGGTGGAAAAAATAATAACAATAAAATGGTTTCGTTCCAAATCGTCAGCCAAGCGAACTGAAGGTATTCTTTCCGAGTAATTTAAGTTCTAATTGATTTCTCTCTTTTATTTTTGCAGGTAATGATTATATATGGGGGATAGGAAAAGTTGGAGTACGCTGCTCTGGTAAGAACAATTTCATTTAAATATTTTTATGCTATAAAGTAAGAGAAGTTCATTAATGAGTTCAGGTTTTAGAGCTTTGAAAAGTAAATGACTCATTAAAAAATAATGTGATCTGGAACTTAGCATTAATTTGAGTTTTCAAAGTTACCAGTTTTCAAATGTCTTTTTCTTATATAGACTAAAAGTGATTTTTAATTTTCAGCAAAGCTTGGTTTAGCAGTTCATTTGATTCATTGACTGTAAAAAAAACTTTACATTCATTTATTTTATTTATATTTAAATGGAATGTGGATGAGAACATGTTACAGTAGTCAATATATATTATTTTGTGTTTTCCGTTTGCGTGTAATCAGGCAATGGATAAAATATAATGTTTGTATACTCTGTAAAACTCCTGCCACGTCATTATTTTCATGCACTTTCGAATCGGAAAATGCACTATTGTTTCTGTTTTATTCTGCCAACAAAAGTAATAAAAATTTATAATGTCATAAATCTACTATAAGAAGCTGGCAATTAGTATTAACCAAGCTTTGCTGTTTCTATATTTACCTCATATTTTAATCGCAATAATCAGTAAAGTAAATCTTGATAAATATCAGTAGTTCAGTTAACTTAGTTATAAATGCACTCATGTTAAACCTGTAGTTTTTTCAACGGGGCGCAACGTTTTTCACACAGTTTATCGGTCCCTTGTGAGATCGAGTACGATAGGGAACAAAGAAAGGAAAGTGGTTCATTTTGTTGGAAAACGCTATCTTCCTCTGAAAAAAAACTCCATGTTTAACAATAGTGGCTGATAATTTAATATTTTAAATAATATAGAAGAATAGAGAATTAAAAACTTTCACGAATCACCCCTTCTTTTAAATATCTAAACTTATGACTCTTAAAACATCAACAGT
>JAQIWE010004698.1:0-10538 GCA_034698565.1 Campodea plusiochaeta
CTTTCAAAAGTTAAGGGTGAACTTTATTGCGATCATAATGGATCTGATGATGGATTTGACAGTACGATGTTAGATTGAATAAATTTAATTTTACATAAAATTGTTTTTATACTTAAAGAATTGAGATTGGTTCTTTCTATTTGGGATCATATGTTAACTTACGCACCATGTGAAAATAAAATTAATATCTAGTCATGTGTTGAAAGAACAGTATGACTAGCAAAAGTAATTAATTTTTTTTAGAAAAGAAAAAGAGATATTATCAGTTTATCATAGGCGAATATAATAACGCCAGGTACTTAAAAGAATCATAAGTTTTTATTTACATGGTATCTTTTAACCTTTCCTTTAGCATAACTTCTGAACATAGTATTTGTCAAAAACAAATGATGAAGTCTCTAAAAAATATAGGGAGGTAAATTAGGAAGTGAAAAAACTGAAATTGCCCATAAAACCTTTTTTACTTATGAGTAGGCCTATGTCAAAAATATAGTGATCTATAGGGTAGTCTGCATAACATGAAAACATTGTTTTGTTTTCATTTTGCCTCCTAATATTGTTTGTTTCAGGTCCAAATGGAACAATCAGTGAAGTTACGAGTAGTGGTACAAGTAGAGTTATATTAAGAAATCTTGGTTATCCTACACATATTGCTGTAGACTGGATGGCATATAATTTATATTATGTTAGTCAACAACATCCATCAAAAATTAAGGTTAGTACAAGAACAAACATTTTTTCAACAGCATAAATGTATATTCTGTAATGTATTTTATGTGATGGGCTGATGACTGCTACATGTTACAATAAATATTTTATACGCTTATTCATTCAACAAATATTTTATTCATGTGTACAAAAATGTTTATTGTCATTAAGTGTGCAAGACATGCTTAGGATTACGGGAAGTATGAAGTGTTTCTTTTTACATAATTTTACTTTATTGACACTTTAAGTCATTAATTTTGGTCATTGGCCTTTAGAAATAATATTTCATTCAGACATTGCTCAAGTTTACATTATCCAGATAGCTACTGCATTTCTTGATGTTAAGACAGAAAATACATAGAAAGATAAATTAAATTCAACTAAAACCTTTTAAGAGTTAGTAATTCTTGATTTAAAAAAAATTGTCGAAAGTATTTATTTTTGGTTCTCCTGAATACTGTAAAATAGTTTTGTATTCTGACTACAATGGTAATTTGTTTTTATTTGTCAGGTGTGTAGTTTAACTGTATCAATGTGTACAACATTATTAACACTAGAAGATGGTCAAGTTACTGGATTTGTTTTACATGTTGAAAAAGGGTAAGTGTATTAAATTCTAATTATTTTACAGTTAGTAAATAATTATAAATGAAGGAAGTCCTTATGTAATAAACTATAAATATATGAACTCTTAGGTTTTTATTAGAATTAATTTGACAGCTCTTGTTGAGCTTTGTGTCTTTTTCAATGCTTAAAGATTCTTTTCGGTAATGATTTATATGTCAAAGTAGTGTTCATGTGTCAAAGTGTTTTAAGAGGATGTTCTATTTAGTCTGAAGTAATATGATTATGAATTTCAAATAAATCATTATTTTCTAGGTTAAAATAAACAAGTGAACTCTTATTGATATAATGTATTATAGATGAGATTTTAAAATAGTTCTTTGTATTTGTTAAAGTTAAACCCAAGAAAGGACGAGATGTGTATTATCAACTCTTAAACATTCTCTTTGTACAAACAATAAACATAATATTTCTATTTTTCAGTTTGATGTTTTGGAGTATCTCCTCAAATGCTGAACATTCTGGTTTTGTTCGTGGTTGGATAACCAGAAGTACAATGGATGGTTTATCAGTAAATATAATTGTATCACAGAAAATACTTCATCCATCAGGACTTACAGTTGATTATCCATTTGATCGTTTATATTGGACAGATCAACAACTTAATGTCATTGAAAGTGTAGGATTAGACGGAAGGGATAGGAAAACACTCTTCAGTAGAAATGTAAGTCAATATTGAAATTCGTTACAATTGTTTTCAAAATTATTTGTTGTTCATAAAATAGTAAGGCAAACTGAAACTAGAGGAGCATTGTGTTATCAATTTTGTATCTAAATTTATTTGAGATTAAGAAGAATTTTGATAAATTATACAATCTCTAAGGTCATAAAATATCCACTAATTCCTCACATTTTGTGTAAAGTTGAAACAGAGTACTTTTATTCGTACATTCTCATCATTAGTTTTTTGTTAACGTACATAACAATAACAATAGTTCTCTCACAAAGGTAATATTTAGTTGTAATAAAAGCAAATACTCAAGAAGTTTTTTATGAAAGATCACCTTCCATTCTAATGAATCACTGAAATACTTTTTTTGTATTACTATACTAATATGAACTTTGTAATATTGCAACTTCTCTGAAGTTTCTATATTAAGTTGATTACAGAAATTGTGTTTAAAATTAGAAATAAAGTGAAACAGTGATTCTAATATTGTTTCTTTTGTTACTAGCTTCATGCACCTGTAGGATTAACATTATTTGAAGACAGTATAATATGGATAAACAGTGGATCATCAGCTTTGATAAAATGTGATAAATATGAAAATAAACCATGTCATGTGATCAATAATGAAATTGTAGGTGCACGATTACCAATCATCATGCAACAATCGAGACAACCCAGAGGTTAGTACAATAATATTAATCTTACTGATGTTTTTTAAAACAACGTTTATAATGGTATATCACCTATCCCTTTAACTTAAATTTTAGAATAAATGTTGACAAGCGTACGTATTTCTTCGTGGTGAAGATGTACCATATTGAATTGTTATCCGAATATTTCACAACAATAACCTGAAATAATAGTATTTCCAATACGATGACAGATTAGTGAGGTTGGGTGTGTACTAAAAGAAAGAGGGATGTTACATATTTATTGTAAATTTCAGGTGAAATGAATAATATATCTCTTAAAAGTTGTGTCATTACTATAGAAGTTCAAAAAATAATATAATTTCAAATTTACATGCTACAGAAATTTTTAATTAGTTTTAATAATTTTTTACTGTGGAATACTTTTACTAACATTTTCATGTTTTTTTTTTCTTCGTAAAGATTCCAAATAGTCTTGGCATATTTTACTGTACAGATGTTTTTTTGAAAATACTGGAAATACAAAACATTTAAAATTAATTGTGTTTTGTTACATTCCATTTTGACTTGATCCTCAGCTGAAAAACTAAACTCAAATATAAACCAAAGTAGTTTATTATTCAATGTGTCGCAGCTTTAAAAAAATGCCACACTATCAATAATTGGTGTAATAAAAAAACTTCCTCCTCTGTAGATGTAAATCGTTGTTGGCAACACATCTGCAGTCATCTCTGTGTTACAAGACCAAGAGGATATCACTGTCTATGTCCAGATGGTTTAACAATGCATATAGGAAGATCAGAATGTCTACCAACACAACTACAAACAAATAATACATACAGACCAATACAACATATCAATCAAGCTATACAACCAAATATATACAAAGGGAACAGTAATAATAAAGAAAAGGAAACACCCCCAACTTCATACACTCCAATTAATTTTTCACCAGTTCAACATCAAAGTCAAGATAATGGAAATAGTTCAAGTGGTGGAAGTAATACTGGAATTATTGCTGCTGTTTTAGTTGTTATATTACTTGTTATGATTCTTGGAGGTGTGTATTATGGTTATAGGAATAATAAGCTGGCATTCTTCAAAGGATCTTACAGTCCACAATGGTAAGAGCACAAAGATATTATGTTTAAATCATTTTGTATTTGTTTAAAAATAATAACTTGGACCTATATTTAATTAAATTTGCTTACTGAAATTTTAACAAATTCCCTTACAGTATTTATTTTTTGTTGACATAATTTCATAATTCTGTTTTTTTAATGATAGTTAAGAATTGCATTTTTATTAAAGAATGATGTTTTGTTTCTCCTACTATTGTGTATTGACTTTGGAATTATTCATATCCTGTTAAATATATTTTTGATCACTAGAAAAAATAAAATAGAAACAAGTTAAGACAACCAATATGAAAATACTAATGAATGAATGAACAAAATATTTATCAGAATTATGTAGAGACCATTAGTTCACTAACTAAATAACCAACATTTTCTGTGTAAAATATACACATAAAGTGTCTCAATATACAAATTTACACCTCTATAGAAATTTTGAGTCTTTGTTTTATAAGAATGAGTTGAGATTAAGAAGCCCAAAATTTCTTCCCATATAAAATCAGACTTCTAACTGCATTTGTGCAATTTTCCCAGGGTTCGTTTCACCAATGGAGGTGTAGTAGAATCTCGTGATGCTACAGAGCGTAATAATGTAGAACCAGGCAAACGTGTTCGAATATCAAGTTATACTAATCCAGTATTTCAAGAAATGGACTCTCCTGATGTAAGTAATTGGTATACACCTCCAATCAGTAATCGAAATAATTCACAACATTCAGATTAAAGATATTTGTAATGCATGCAGAAGGAATTATTTATTTATAATGTGACTTGTATAGTTTTTGTATTTATACGTAAATTAATGGAATAAATATTTTAGTATTTCGACTGAGAATTGTAACTGTGGCATTTTCATTTAGTAATTTTAAATCTCCCTTACAAGGAAATCTACCAAACTGAGTTAGAGTATTTAATTAGTGACATTCTTTTTGATAACTCTGCAGGATTGAAAACTTTAGATAATATGGTGCTGAATAACTTTCGTTTAGTTGAAAATTACCTTATTACAATTTGCAGAGACTGAAAACTATGATAATTTAAATAAAATGAAAAGGAAACATACAATTATTTGTTTATTAAAAAGAAATGCTCAAATAGATATAAATGAATTGCATTTTCGAATGCTCGTGCATAATAGCTACTAGTTTGATATTATTATAAACAGTGCCAACTTTTCAGTTGATAGAAGTGTTCTTACTTATTTAATTAGCTAAGCAAATATCAAACAAAAATTCTAGGTCACATTTTTTGCTAGTCAAAAAAAAAATGCTTTTTGTAAAATAAACATCACTAGGCTCTGGCAATCTTGATAAAAAGTCTAAATTTCTTTTCAGTATAACTCCAACATTGAGAAAATCCATACAACAGCAAATGGTCCTAGAGATAGTGGATTTCTAAGTCATGTAGGTTCTTACAACTGTGAATTTGAGTCTGGTGATCTACTTAGTAATCAAGAGACACATGAATCACAAACTAATAAATTAATGAAATGAAAATGTTTTAAAGTCATATTTACCCTTGTTATTAATTATACAGTATTTGTATCTCTCCACCAGTGGCATTTTATTTACATATTTAAAGAGCAACAAATAATTATGTAAATAGATAATTAACTAATAAATAACAATACTAATTCATATGAGAATAAGTTTTTCCATTATATATGAGGTATCCCTATTCAATAGAAGTGTTTGTTGCTGATGCAGTATTTGAATTTCTTTATTATCCAATATTATTAAAGTTTTATTTTCACATTCCAGATAGTATACCAATTCAAACTTCTATTAGTTTATTAAAATAGTCATTTTACAGTAATTTGTGCACCCCTGACATTTATGATAAATTTATACAGATCTTCTGTTTTCACAAATCTGAACTTCTGAGTAAATTACCCAGTTACTGGTAATAGTTCATTCGTTTTTAAGAAATTAAAGTTTCAAACATCATTGCATGAAATTACAGAAAAATAGTACATTTTATGCGCAGTATCATCTGGAATAAAAGAGTAAGTTTAAGTTTAGCGTGCAATATTATTTAATGTTAAAAGAAACTTACTCCAGTTACAACTCGAATATTATGCAAAAGATATTCATGCTTCCATTTTTCTATCCTTTTTAATGTTTTTTTTCTACCAATAAATTAAAACTCACATTTTCTCAGGATTCAACTAAAACTGAAATAATACACATATATCTTCTGTACAATCATAATTTATATTTTTAAGGATATAGTTAAATACAAGTACAAGCACAATAACAATCTTCATTTCATAGCAATATGGGAATTATAATTTAACAAGGACTGACAGTATATGACTAGAGTAAGAAAATAATAATTGGCAAAATAAGATGTGGAATATAAATGCAGTAAAAGTTAATTACCTCATATCATCACTTAAAAGATTCTTCTGTTATTTTTTTGTTTCTCTTTGCACTTGAGTAAATATTACATGTAGGGTCACAAATACAATATACGAAGAACATTTAGCCATCAACATGACATGGAAGATCAAATACAAAATAATTTTACTTTAAGTAAATAATTTAACAAATAATTGGGAAAATATATTCAGAACTATCTATATTTACAAGTTCTTATTTTACTTTTAAATTAGACCAGTATGAAAAGTATAAATCTCAAAATACAATTTTTTGTTGTTAATATTGTCTCATTCTATCATATTAGCTATAATTACATTGTTTAAAACGTAAGATCACAGAAAAATAACATTCAGTATATACATGCCAAAATACAGATTTATTTTTATACATATTAACATTTTTGAACCGAACAGTTGATTAAAATGACAATTTCACATTCCATATAGTTAATCATTGCAATGTAATGGTGTACAATACTGTAATATTGACTTCCAAGTTATTTGAACAGTCTATCATATCAAAAAACATTCTAAAATTTGTGTGTGTGCATCATTTTATAGTCCTGGGAGAATATATTAATTTGACTTTTCATTATTTCTGTAATATTAAAAAAGTGTGCCTGCTAATATTAGAAATCAAGATCTATTCATAAGTTCTTATACACCCACCTTATTGCAGATAATTATGGCTGTACTGTAAAATTCAACAACTTATAATTGTGAATATCTTGTCTTGGATTTGAATTTTTTGCAAGTATAAAATCTAGTCAGTAGTTCATGAGGAATATTAAACATTATTAGAATAATTTAAGTTTGTTTTGGATGGCTGACTTTTATTGGAACTCTATATGAATTTTGAATATTGGTATATGCAAAGCTTTACTAAAAGCTATTGGCCTAGTCTATTAGACCTAGCCAGTTCTTCTCAGTGCATTAATGTGAAGGCAAAGACATTTACTGGATTTTGTCTTTTAGCAGGAGGTTTTAAGAAATTAGACAATTCTTATAAATTGATATTCAGTAAATGCTGGCCCATTTTATTATTACTTAATGTATGAAATTGTATTGCTGTAGTTCAGATCTGTTTAAAAGATTACCACTAATTTTCCAGGAGCAGTTTTAAAGGGCAGAAAGAACTCTGGGAGAAGGATTTAAAGGGGGGAAAGGACTCCCTTAAAAACTTTTTGCATTAAAAATGAAGAAATTTTAACTAGTACATATTTACTAGATACACCAAATATCAGGTTTCTTTATTAGCAAATAAGAAGTATTGTAAAAAGAATATTCAAAATTATTAATATCAATAGTATATTGCACAATATTTCATTTTCAATACTACAGTACAAGTGCATAATTTGTATATTAACAAAACTCTTCTCGAATAATGTGGAAAAAAACGAATATAATAGAATAAAAATAAGCTTCGAAGAAGATATGATAGGGAATGTTCTTAATTTGATAAAGTTGAATAATCTCCCAGCACTATCATTACATTTGATATAATACAAGACTAATTGCACAAGTTAGTAATAGTACAAAAACCTACACCTGCAGGCACATTCAATTTGGTTAGTAATGCATGTTATTATGCAATGCATGTATTTTCCAGTATTAGCATGCAATTTGAGCAAATAATTACATTCACTAACGCTAAATAAAATGCTGGTATTGTTCGGTAATTCACCAATGTACAAAAAGAATATTTACAACTGAATAATCACAACTAAGTGAAAGTTACATTAGTAACAATTTGTATGTGGTATGAAAGACATAAGAAAATAGATCATTTACAACCACTTTCAAAACTTAATACGTACTGATTATCAATTTTTCACTTCAAATCAAATTAAAAAAATATCATTTACATAATTATATTTCATAATCGGTCAATTAACACAGCAGAATAATGTAATGAATAAATCATTTCATATGACTACTGCAAGTGATATGGTAAATGCAATCAGACTTTTAAAATAATCTGTAAAAATTGTTAAATTATAGACAACACTACAATAAAAGAATAATTTATGCAGCTGCATTATTATATATTGTTGAAATTGATTGTATTACACATGACCTTTTGAAACCATGACATCTTCCATTGGAAACAATTCATATTATTAACACTGTTTAAAAACGGAAGCACAATGGAATAAATAAACATTCAAAGCACACACACACAACAACACATTATAATAGTATTTAAGTAGAAAATAATTAAAACTGAACACTCTTTGTTACAATGGTATGGAATTAACTAAGGATAAGCTAAGGAAATTGGATTACCCCTGTTAATAGAGATTTTTATTATTTAACTTACAAATACTTCATTCATATATTCTTGAAATGATTTGTTGATCTTACAGTGTCATTGAGTAAAGTGTGATTGAATTCATGTCAAGATTATTTTGAATATTCATATTTTTTTTAAAACATGCCAATTAAAATTTACATTCAAAATTCTCTTATATGATGTGGTATGAAAGAATAAATGAAAATTTATTATAGTTTCAGATTTCTTTTTATGATGATCGCCGGAGAAGTGAATTTTTCAGGATTACTGTATGTATTTGCTTTCTAGTGAGGGAGTGTACAAATCAAACATGAAAGACAGTGGATGGACAAAGTTGAAGGAATGTGTTTTTTAAACTTTATGATAAAGTTGAAAGTATTCCAAGTAAAACGAAGATTATAACTAGGTTAACTTAGAAAAGGTTCCTGAAGGAAATCCGGGAATTGGGTGGATTGGTCTTTAGAAGTAATGAAAAAGCAGATACTCCCATATTTGTTATTACAGTACTTCAAGAAAAAAAATACAGCTTTTACAAAATGTTATATTCAAAGTCTGTTCAAGAATATATGAATGTTCTCCTCAACATAATTATATTGTTAAGTACATGAAAACAATTGGGTTTTGAGAATCTTACGAAGTAACTCCATTGTTTATACCTTTGGACGGTGACCCTTGTGGTAATCAGTAAGTCAATTAGATGGAAAACAAAAAAAATATTTGAATTACCTATTCTGTAAATTCCACCCAAAAAATTGATAAGTAATACTTATGAAAATCTCTCAAGATTTACACAATAACATAAAGTACAAAATGTGACTTATTGACAGGAGTTTTAGGAAACAACTTTCATAATATAATAGAGCATTTCTACACCTAATATTTCTCTAACAATCTATAATTTATTTATTTCCATCCACATAACATTTCCCCCCTTTTTATCCACAACCATAAAGGACAATTCATTCAAAATTTACAAAACAAATATTGTACATCATGCACAGCATTTACATAAAATTTTCCATATATATATTATAATTTAATTGTCAATATTATTTATATAATTTTCATTTTTCAAAATAGTTTTCCATCGGTATGTGTATCCTTAGGAGGGAAAATAGTTATTCGTGGGGGAAATGACGCCCCACGTTTCATACCTCAGTCTTTTACATCCTTTCCATGTTGAATAGACCAACTGATTACTAATCTATCAAATCCACAACTTAATAAATTAGCTCGTTGACTAGTACTGTCTGATGCCCAACATACAGAACATACCATTTTCCTGTGACCCTACAAAGGAAAATGGGAACAGTACAATTTTATGGCATTGGTAGTTAAATTATATTTTATTTACGAATTTAGATCTTTTGTCTGCAGGCCATGATAAGTGAAAATGTGAAATGAACCATTCATAATTTTTACTCTTAAACAAAAGAGAGTTGAAATAGTGGAATATATTGTGGTTACTATAATTAATCTGGTATCACATTAGACAATAAAATCACCAACTAGAGTCAATTTCCTCATCAGTCGTTTAAAGTACGCACTGTTTGACAGAAATTACAACTAAATAAAAATTATTTTCTTGTGTTATTTTGTTTATGAAATTCCAAAAGTTCTAAAGATAACCTTTATTAAGTTTTTCACTATGTCCAAAATGCCAAATCATGTGGACTTATGTTTATGCTCTGGTTAAAACAACTCATAGAAGTCATTGAGAAAACAGTGAAGGAATATTTAATGAATTATCGTTAACTAACTGAAAGAGTATTAATCATAAAATTCTCAACTCACCATTCTGTTATTTCTTGGAAGCCTTGCTAATCGCTGTCCGTTAATGTCATAAAGTCTAATATTTCTATTGTCATGTGGTAATGCAAGTATATTTGTTTGTGGATGTATACTTAATCTATTTACTGGTGAATCTAAAGTCATAGAAGCAAGAGGTGATCTCATATTACGAAGATCCCACACTCGTACACTACGATCATCAGATCCTGATACTACTTTGTCCTCACGTGTAAATGTGGCACAGGTAACAGATCTACAGGGGAAATTTAACAAAATATTAGACTAC
>JAQIWE010004699.1:0-10538 GCA_034698565.1 Campodea plusiochaeta
CCTTGGGGTACCCCTGATGTAACTTCCTTAACCCCAGAGGTCACTCCTGAAATTTCTACTGACTGTGTGCGGAAGTGGGGGATTTTTCACAAATATATTTGAATATTACCATAACAAATGCAATCCAAAATAAAAATAACGATTTGAGAACTTACCTGGTGAGTAATACAAATTTCAAATTTTGGCCACTCTGAATTTTAGTTTTAGGTCTTAATTTTTTAATTAATTAAATGTTCTGCTACAGTGTTCTTACAAATATTTCTCTAGGTCATTATTATTTCATGATTGTAATCCAAAACCACGCTGATAATATTAAACAGAATATTTCAAATGATATTGTTTAAATAATTTAAATTTAATTAAAACATATAATTAGCAAACTACTGTAAACGACGAAAATTTTCTTCTCTAAATCGAAATTAAAACTCTCAGAAACAGGGTGGGAATTAAAGATAACAAAAAAGCAGAAAATTGTTTCTCTAGTTGATGAGCAGTACACGAAAGAATCTTTAATGAGATGACGGGGTCAATTCAAGTTGGAAAATTGCGGTTGCACAGGAATTCAGTACTGTTTTGTGGTGAAGATAATAAAAACGTTTCGGTGTCTTTTAAACTCTTTAAAACGAAAAATTAAAAGAAATGGCGTTACTACAGTATTTTTTATTAATGTTATACTTATACGACATCTATACTATTTGTATTGGCAAACAGTGCGATAACAAATAAATATTTATAAATAATATCAGCTAATAACGTTATTTATAGTACCAGTTAAAAAATACTGAGACTGTATTCACAGCTACCATAAACCCAGAATTATTATAGAAATAATGTGCAATTAATACATTATATTGAAGCATTGCAAGTTACTATTTAATTTAAAGAAATTTGGGCAAATCTTACAAGTTAATTTTAAATATCAAATGTTATTATATTAATAAATTGGAAATTCATTATGAAAAAAAACTTTTGAAAGGAGCACTTGAAACTTCGTTTCGACGAAAAACTAACACTATTATTACTAAAAACATAACAAAATGATCATGTAGCTGCTTATATCATTTTGTATATCAACAAATTTCCAATACCATATATCAATAACACAAATAGAAACTAAAAAATTATTATTTTTTTGCTTGAAATCTATACTATGAAGATCAGAAAAATTGCTGCATGAAATAGATTTAATCAAAATTAGATTTCAACATTAATTTCAAGTTAAAGAAAACTATTGAATGGTGTGGTGGGTTAGAAAGGACACCATACTGAACTTCTCAATCAAAAATAAAACTTTTACCCCATTATAATCTATAAAAAAATTAGTTTTTTCTTCTTATTTTACAAGTTTCACTTTTGGTCCTTTTTTGTAAACTGGCCATGGTTACGAACATTTAGTGACTGACCCAACAACCCTTATATTGTTGGAAAGAGAATTAATATAGCTTTAATTTGGTGGTAGATGCAGGTCTCTGTCTCAAACAGTTTTTTAGAAATTGCTGATTGAAAATCGGACAAAATACTTTTAGACCAGTACGCTGCATAGTCTAACAGAAGCATATATATTACAGAAAATTACGATACAATATATTAGATAGCCTAAAACTCAACCAAAGAATTTAAGATGATTTCATATATTTGACTCTCGTGTTTGCCACATTTCGTCAAATTTTGAACCGTCCTGCACATCACTGACACTGTATACTAATACCCCAAACAAAAGCAGCAACTTTTGGGAACTAAAATTACTCCTTTAAATTGTCCTTGAACACAAAAATCGTGTAAAGAGGAAATAGGATGAAGAAAGGCCAATCAACTCTTTTCTTCTTAGAGCATTTGACTTTTTTCTTCTATAGGAACATTTGACTAACGCCTGTTTTTGACTGACTCAGCAAGATTCCCCTTTAAGTGCTGAGATTGGAAAATAAAAGAGTGTATGGTGATTTAAGATGAGTGTTTGTAAAGTTTTATTGATGTTTGTTCGCTGCGCACGAGGTTTTAGTACTCGTGTACTAAGATAATAAGGTTGTTGGCTACCGAAGGACCTAGGACTATCAATAAGGAAAATAAGACCAGTGCTGCACATAGCTATTGCACAGTGCACCTTAGTTCAGCCGTAGGAAGACAATAACATTTACCACAATACAATTAAATGCATCTCAAAGATTTTTTTTGACAAAATCAATAGCAAAACGGAATTTATTCAAATATTTCAGACGAATTGTTTTGGTAGTATTAAAGTCGTATTTTTTCCTGCGGGGAGTCATCTTTTCTAACACAGCTTATCGGTCTCTAGGGAAAGCGAATACAATAGAGGACAAAGAAAGTAAAACGGAATATGAGTATTGGAAAAGATGGCTTCCCCCTGGAAAAAATACAGGTTTAACATAAATTTTCGATCGTTGAGAAATATCTGAAATTTCCTAATGGATTTCTTTTTTTATTTATCAATAATAGCATTCAAACGCCATTACTTTCATATGTCAATTATATATCTGCAGTAAAATCTAAAAAAAAATCACAAATAATAAATATTGGGTAAATATCATGTTAGCACAATTACAGCGATAGTTCGAATTTGTTAGCTATGTTATTTATTTCCAATTAGATCGATCCTGGAATTTAACGTAGCTAACGATGCCTGCAGAAGTTTGTTCTTATAGTTTCAAATCAATAATTAGCTTAATGTTTTTACGTAATATACACTCAGTTATTCACAAAACTATTTTCTAAACGTAATTTTATTGCTTAAAATATCATACGGTATTATGTAAAAAAATATATATATATAAAAAAAATCGTCCCAATATTGCACCAAACCACCAACGTTTACAAAAAAACATTATAAAGTTCCTAAAGAAAGTTCCTTCACATTACAAAACGGTACCTCGTCATAATATTTTAGTTAATCATGTACAAACACACCTTCACCCTGTTATTCATTTTTTTCTTCCCTTCATTCCACATTTCCTGTAGGGCGTAATATAATAGAAGATAGACTACTAAAACTTTTTCTTATTGTGTCCCTAATTCGAAACGGAAGATAGGAGGGTGAAAACACATTAGGATTTCTTAAAAACGATCATATGATAATACATTTTATACATTCCTATTCGTAAAAGTGGATTTTTATCGTAAGTTTAATTGTTTTCTTTGTGTGGGTTATTTGGGAGAAGTAAAAATCATTTTTGTGATTTCTGGTGAGAGATTGCTGCCATGAGAGTACAAAATATTGTTTTCCTACGTATGTACTAAGAAAACCTGTAACAGGTGAGCTTACAATACTCTGTCTATCTTCATTGAATTAGTTCCAATTTTAAAAAAAACATCATTATTTAACAATAAATACTATAGTACTTATTATGGCGAGAACTTTCTGAATATTGATTTAAGAGTCAATGCTTAATATTAAAATTGGAAGAACATTTCTGAAACTATCATTATATATTTCTTCAAGACTTGGGTAAAACTGCACTTTAGCGATTTGGATTTTTTGAGATCTTGACCTCATAGACTGAAGATTTACCTATCCAAGAATGAAGATTTACCTATCCAAGAATGAAGATTGACCTATCCAATAATTGAGCTTGATCTGACAGAGAATGGAGATTGACCTATTCGAAACTGAATGGAGATTGACCTATTCGAGATAGTAACGTAAGGGAATTGCGGAGGATTAAAATAGTGTACTAGAGTGAATAAGAGGTTTCTACCAATTTCTGCAAAAAACATTTGTAATTTTAAGGAGGGAAGTACCTTTTATCGCTAAAGTGCATGTATACCAAGACTTGAAATCTACTACCAAACAAGAAAACAGTTCAGTATTCTAAACATTTCTGCTTTAATAACAATAACGCTTCATCAGAGTAAAAATGATAACAATATTCTCACCAATTTTGCTGTCTAAATAAAATGTCCTTGTAGCTTATACTATCAATAAAGAAAATATTCAGACTCATTACCATTATTACGAATTAAACTTCTATTTCATCAAAATAATGCCGAGAAAGTGTCGATTTTGGCTCGACTCGACTGAACTCGATTTTTGTGTCAAGTCAACATATTTAGACTCGTTAAATTCCCTTTAGATAGAGCTTTTGAAGAACTCGAAACTTTAAATGTATAGGAGTACAGTTTTATTTTTGTTGCGCTGGAGTTCAGTACACATTGCCATTAACAGTTTTTTTTAAATAGGAGGAAATGATATTTTTAATGTTAAAAAACCTTTAAAATGTCGAGACAAGCGAGTATCTTTTTCGAAGTTATCGAGTTCGAGTTGTATAGAGTCTGATCGAGACGGAGTCTTCTTCAAAAATAATCGACTCGATTAATTCTCTAGAAAGCACCAATCGAAACCTAATTTTTTATTTTTTTTAAATATCTAAAGCAATTTTAATTCTGCACACTAAAAAATCAAAAAAAATCATCCCAACTCCTTCAAAACCTAAACAAACAAAATCTCACCCTGTCCAACTTCGCTACCATAACAATAATTCATCACCATCATCATATACCATATGCTTTTTCTTTACTTTTATTTATCCCACTTCTGTGTCCTTTTGTGTATCTTTCTTTCTTTGTATATCATGTGAAATATAGAAGAAAGCAGGAGTAATAGAGGAAGTTGTTAGCAATTACTTTATTCAAATGAGAACAGGAATATGACTATTAGTCACTTTGTAATATTTGTAATTTATATTTGGTTCAGTATGGGTGATGTTTTTGGTGGTTAAGTGGTAATATATTATAAGTTTTATTGACCTTGAACTTTTTTGTTTTTTGATTTAATAGAATTGATGTGAGTTTGAGTTGTGACTGTCACGGAAACATGAACACGCCGTGCTAATATAAATATGTAATTAATAAAGTGAGACTATTACCATATAAACATTTCAAAAACCAATATGTTGAGAATGGAAAGTATAACAAACAAATAAAGTTACAAAAAAGAGGCACAAATTCAAAGAACAGATTCCACAAAACTGCTTCAAAAATAGTTAAGTTCAAAACCTGGAGCGTCGTTCATTTGATTGTTACCATGTTTGATAATTTCTATGGCTTCTATTGTCCGAAGTCTTGTCTTCTGTTGTCTGAATATAAAACTGAAGTAGAATCCCAATCAATTTTATGTTTTTTCTTACGAGTTTTCGTCATTTTTGTTTTGAAGTGGTCTAATCCATAATTTTGAAGATGTATTATTATCAAGAAAAGCCACTGAATCTCCGAAAATCTATCAATCTATTCTGTGGTGAACGGTTCTTATCTTCTTAAATTAATAAAAGTATGGTTATTTAATACATTACATTGATTGCGTAGAGTTCTCAGTTGTAACGAACCTCGTAAATTTTTGAATTTCTGGAAACTTATTATACTGGTTTTAGTCTCTGATCTATAATTTCTTTTCAATAATTAGATGTAACTGAATCCTATTGATATAACATCAGAAAAATAATATGTAGAGAAAAATCTGATAAAATTTTGAATTCCACTCCAAGACAACAGCAACAAACTAATTTAATCTCATTTAAATTATAATAATCTCCAAAAACAAATAAAAATTCCCAAACAAGACAACAAGAGTTCCGCAACACTGGAGCCTGAGAATAATACCACTGCATCCATACAAGAAAAACAAAAAAACTATAACCAGCAAATCTTATGTGAAAATATTATTGTCAAATGCACCGAAGCGGGGTCAATGTCCTGAAGAAACGGCTCTATTTGACTCTCTATTCCCCCCTTCAAAAACCCCCATTTAACGTACTGCAGCATCCACCGGTCGTTATGGAAACGACTCAAGGTTAGCCCTATTTGAACAATAGAGGAATGTTTAGTACTTTTTCGGAGAACATTATCATTATTTAAGCTTTCTTGGAAGGTTTTTGTTGTACTATATCTGTAATTTAATGTTTGTCAAATTGGACGATATTCCAACTGACATTTTTATTTTTATCCATATCAGCTGCATTTGTAAGTTTTCTGAAAATATAGATACAGGAGTAAAGAATCTCATTTTGCGAGTAAATAAAAACTTCGAAAGTCAATATAGAACATTTATAGTGGACTTTTGTTTTCATTTTGCACTAAAAATATTACCTCATTTTATTTTCTCGTTCTTATAGTAAACTTTTCAACCCATTGCAACTTTTATGGTATAATTTTTCAATCCATTTTGACAACTTTTAAAGGGAAAAGTAATAATAACGTAAAATTAAAATGCAGTTCTTTCGCTATATATTATTAGTATCTCCATTAGTGTGCTAACCAGAGTTGTAACTGAACAGCCACTTTTCCATTTATATATAAGCATATAATATTGCACTGTAAAATAACATAATTAATTATTATGGTATTTCATTTAAAGGGTTACTTGCAGCTAAATTGACTTTTCTCATATTGTAACATAATATTCTGAGATTTCTACCAAACATGTTTCAATATCTCTTACATTTCGAGCATAATTCTATTCCACTTCCTTCTAACCGAAAGTACAGAAGTTCAATCGCGAGATATTTCGCAGAAGTGTTCCCGCAAGCGCTGTGGAGGATAAATTTCTCTGGAGACCTATATGAAACGTTGTTTACATTTATATTGTTATGTTTCAAGTAGATTGCATGGATGTTTATATCATTTTATATGTTTCTTATTATGCTTATAAATATGGGTAATAGTAGAATCAATAAATTATGGAAAGGTTGTACCAAATTAACTGAAATAATTTATTATGAATGAAATAATTTTATTCATGTAGAGTCGAATTCTAATATCACTTTAAAATAATAGTTTATTGATTTACATCTTCTAAAACAGCACTCCATTAATGGTAATTTACAATTGTTTTATTTCAAAAAATATTAATGATTCATTATTTCATTTGTTGGAAATAATGATGATTTTGAGAAAATAATTACTTGTGATTCAGTGAAGTCGGAGAAATCTTAGAGTGTGCTGTATTAAACATCTCAAACTTTAGCGAGATTTTTTTTTTTTTTTTAAAGTAACTTATTCACAATTAACTTTTCTTTATATATTCGTTTTCCCCTAACAATTAGTATGGAAAGATAAACTGAAAGTGGCATTTCAGATCACACCAAATGAAATAAGAAATAATTGCAACAACGAGAGCATCGATAAATTGATCATCTTTCTAAAATAATTATTACATTGCTTTACCTATTTTGTTAAACAAGAATAAAAAATAATAATCATTCAATCTATAGGATACCCCAAGGCAAACTTTAAAGAAGAGATCAAAATACAAAAACAGTTTGTCCCCTCGGGCTTACCAAATACCGTATATCCTGTTCCTTCATTGACTCTTCAATATTTTAAAACTTTTTTATCATTCGGAATAATAATATTGAGAATAAAAAGATCTATTATATATCAGATGATACCAACATTTGGAAATTTATTGAAAAAAAAAAAAAAATGTATTAAATTATTAAATATCAGAAACCGTCAGACTGGCAAATCTCACTTTTATGTAATGACAAAGGAAAATTATTGAATTACAAGTTACACCAAAAACACTGAATGCTGAATGTCATACTAAATTTATATATTGGAAATCATCTAAAAAAATAACACATTTCCATTCATTCATGAATGGATTCACAGTGGGTGGTAAACAATATGCTTTGTGAGCGCATCAAAATATAAGGATCGAAGAGAGGTGCTATTTTTTTTAGTTGATTTCCAGTTTAGTACCAGATTTGTCAGTTTATTTATTTATGGTATTTTAATCAATTTAAAGTCAACATCTCAAAATCTTCAAAAATCAAGAGTTTTGGAAACAAAACAAAGGTTTCCGATCAAATCGTTATTTCAATAAAATCTCCATAAAACCGATTTCCCTATTACCATATTCAGCCATAAAATTCAATAAACCCACCTATTCTTTCCCAAAAGTATACCGCCCTGAATAAAACCGAAATGAGATCTTTGAAATCCTTATGTTCTTTTTAGACTCATGCTGCTATCATAGACCACAGATGCTGCGAATCGTATCACTTGATGATGCACTTAAACAATATTTAAATGATTTTGCATTATGCATTTTTGGTACTTTTTAACACCGAAAAGAAGTATTCTTCATGCTCTATTTCATACCAATTGTTATAATTTGTTTTTTTCTTTCTTTCTGACTAGCAGGAAATAAAGATGGACGATTTTTGACAGTATTGTAAGCAGAAATAAGAAAAGGGGATTTTTTTTGTGTTAAATGATATTTTTCAACCATTTTAGTTTGTTAATTTGTGAAGAATAATTATTCCAAGAGACGAATATAGCCAGAACATAGCCATAAATTATATAATAGATCCAAAATCGTTGACTTTTCTGAAGGAATCATATGTTTGTATTATAAATGATTTCTAAATTTGCTGGTACTATTACGTAAAAACTCATTATCATTAATGAATTGTTGATTAATTATATTTCAACAATATATTTCTTCCTGATTATCTGATTTTTTTTAATCTTCTGAATTTTGGGAACGACATAATTAGAAAACTGTATTTTAGCATTTACATTGATATTATATAAGCGAATTTATAAATAGAACGAAACCAACCAAGACAATGATATATATACACTGAGGTTATCTCAAATGGATCAGTAATAACATTACTTTTATTACTGAGAAAATACTAATACTTTACCTTCTCAATACCTCTTGTAAAGTGAAAACAAATAAAAAAAAGTGTTTCCAAAATCTTTCGGACCTAAATCAATTAACACATCAAGGGTGTTTCTGGCATTCCAACAATTGATAATCCTTTGTTGACTTATTTGTTTTCCCTGACCAGCCTGCGAATTGTATTGAAAAAACACAATTTAAACAAGTGGTCCACAGCCGGGTTTACCCGTCAAAATAGTTTGAAGACATAACCCGACATAACCAGTTTGAGTCCGTAAGATTTTGGAAGGACTATAACTTATGTCCCAAAAAGAAATTTTAAAACTATACGCTCCCTAGTATTAAAACGACCAACTTACGAGCCTTGTATAAAATAAGTGTCCTTTCGGAGGCGACCATAATCTTTCATGGACGAATAACTTATCTAACGGAATAAGTCGTTAGAGAAGAATTGCTCTCCAACGTCCAACTTCAAACATGTTATTTTGGCGACATTATATGGACACGATTTTTATTGTAAATGATCTAGACCAATATAAATATAATAGGATGGGCTGATATATTGAGACGAGCTCGATCAACGATTAATGACGTTTTGTGAAATTATACGGTAAAATTAGGGTAATGGTGCTCTGATCTTTATTGATTTACTATTGTATAGTTTAATGTTGATAACATTAGAATAATGACGACGTTATGACAATCAGACTAAAACAATATAGTATGGTTAGAAAACATTGGATTTCATTTAATTTCGTATAAGAAATAACTGCTTTATTTTTTATAAGGACAGGTGTCCTTTCCTACTTCTTTCCCAAACACGTGGTTTCGTTTATATATAACGTATTTCCTGACATCTTATAGTGAAATGAAATGACTGTATAAAAATATATATTGAACTGAATTACAGCTCGAGTTAGTATAGTGTTAACTTGTTATGGTTAATGAAGTTAAGCTTTAAAATGATTACATTAATTGATTAATATCCTGTGTATATCATAATAAATCCTGGATGCAATAAGTACAAATATAATAATTAGACTACTGAATGAGTCGCAATAATAGTTTGTAAAATAATACGTAAAATACAAGTATAACTGCAATATATTATCATATATAACTGTTCTATGACATTTTAACCTTTTATTCCTTAATTTTGATAAATATTTCGTCGATTTTAATACACAAAATCATTGAGAAATATGATATGCGCATGTTTTCATTTACCAAACACACTATCTGCGACACAAACTCAACTTACTTTGTTTACAAAATGCTGTTTTCAATCACACAAACACACACAGATTCACAAAATTACAAAAATAAACGTTATTTTTCACTTATTCTTCATTCACTATCAAAAAACACGAACTACTTTTTCAAGAAGGAACGCTTTGAATGGGAAAAAAACCGCGCGTCTACCTCCTAAAGCAATATGTTCAACAACTGCACATGCGTATTCATCAAGAAGAGTAGAGGAGCAAAAAAGCGAAATTCGAATAAGGTGCAAAGCTGCCAACGTACCCGAGCGAGAGAGTTAGAAAAGTAGTGATTGTAGGGTAGCCCAACGTCAAATAAAGCTGTGACCCCCATTTTACTTGATTATAGTGTAGCTTTTTGAAGTTTCCCATTTTACAGGTATTGATACAAAGTCATTTAACAGAGTTACTTTGTTGGATATAATGTACAGTTTCCTATTTAACTGTTAATACATTTTAATGACCTTGTATTTGACTATCATTGATAATGAAGCAAACTCATTATTTGGCTTCGTAGACTTGTATCTCGATAGAATATTTCTCATTGACTGTTACAATATGTTGAAGAGTTACCTGCAACTAAATTGACTTTTCTGATATTATAACATAATATTAGTCTTCTTGATATAAATAACTCATAT
>JAQIWE010004700.1:0-10535 GCA_034698565.1 Campodea plusiochaeta
CGGAAAGTGAGAGGCGTCGTGTTCAATTCCCACATCTGTCCAAATTTTTATTTGTGTATTTATTGTTGTATCGACCGCAAGGGGTAAAACCATCTTAATATTAACATTATGTTAATATGTATTGTAATATATTGAGCTGGGAAGAATTTTCTGCCTTTTCTAAATTAAAAATAATATTGTTTATGAAAGTTCTCAACTGAATGGTTTTAATTGTTTATTTTCCAAGGATCTTAGACAGTAAACACGTTTTTCATTTTCTCACCCTTATATTTAAATTATTTTGAAATTAAGAGTTTATTTATATTGTAAGATTTGCATCACCTTAAATCATCTCAGAGGAAAGAAATTCTATACTCTTTTCCTCCGCTGGCACTGATTGTTTCCGATGTTTTAAAGCCACAAAGTGGGTGTAAATATTAATTATTGGGAAACAAATTTCATTTATTCTAAGTCAAAGAAAGCGAAGGAGGAATGAATAATATCAGATCATTCTCCTCTTAAAGAGAAGATTACATTTTCTATTCAAAGAATTGGATTCTGTGCTACCAGGAAATTCAGAAGTTTTGAAGTATATATGTAATACGGCAGCATCATGCGCTGACAATTGTATAAATTTATTTTAAGACTTTTCGAAGGTTTTGTGTTTAAAATGTACTATCGAATCTATTACGTGCAGTAATTCAAGAATTAAACCTTTCCTAGCAATAATGCATAAGTAAAAAAAAAAAACATTACTTTCAATTCATTAGATTATTATATGACTCACCTGTAAACTCAATAGGAATCAATAATAATTTATCAAACTATTTTGAAAAGAAAAAGTGTTTTTGGAATGTAAATATCTGCAAATTTTGGTTCGAACTGTAAAACAAAATGAAAAATATAAATATATTTTGTAGATATTCACTACCAAAAAAATTATCAATATTTTGTAACTGAGTTTATGCATTTGCTTTAAAAATATTATTTTGTATAATGAATAATTGCAATATGAGATAACGTATACTGTATATCTAAAAGCGGTAAGTTATTAGCAATGTATTTCACTAAAATAACTATTTTTTCCAACCATTTTTAATTTATTTTCTGCGAACAACGAGTCAACATTTGCGTGTAAAACATTAATTTTTGTATTTCTCAATACTCTTGACGAAACATTTGCATTTTATATAAGCTGTTTTATTCCGAAACTTTTTGCAACCTAGAATCTGCATTATTTTCTCAATCAGTATTTCCCTTATTATACTAAAACTCAATGTAATCCCATTTCTAATTGAAAGGAGAATTGAATGGAATGTGTATTATATATATACTTCATGTAGAGAAAAAAAATAAAGGTTATCTCTGAGAGAAAAATGTTGGAAATTTTTAATAGAAAAAAATATAATTGTCGTCATGAATAGAAATAATCGTTTTCGTACTGTTTTGTTGATGGAATATGTTTAGTATAATGTATTTACAGTCTGGAATATTATCATTCTGCACTATTAAATTCAGGTGCCAAATATGAGCAGTGTGTATGCAAATTTTGACTACTACATGGGTGCTTTGTTGCTCTATATGACTGTCATATCAGCATTGTATTGACTTTTTGAAAAGATTAAATATGATTAAATAAAAATTAAAAGATCACAAAGAACCAAAAATGATGAGTTTAATATCTCCAATATGGTTATGTTAAGCTGCATTTGTTACAATTATTGTTTTTTAAGTTTAACCATAGCTTTCACTAACCATATTTTATTCCCACCAGACCATATTAACATACTTCAATTAAGTTTACCGAACACTTTGTGACTTATATATTATGAAATTTAGCTTACATATCGTTGTGCATCCTTAATTTGTAAAGAACATCTCTATAAATCGGCTAGATCTAACAATATAAATTTAAATTTATACATTCCACTGAATATTAACCCTTCTTAAACCTATAATATTTTTCAGCATGACGTTCCATTTTCCAACACAGAAGTCAGGTTTCACTTTTTTCGTTCTCTATTGTACTCGATTCTGAAGGGACCTTTAATCTGTGTTGAAAATCGGGACTTCTCGCTGAAAAATAACGGCCCTTTAAAAAAATACAAAAAAAATAATCACATTGATATTTATTAAAACTTGTATCTTTTAAAAACACCATTTATTCTTTGTCTTCTGATCTACTTTTCTTAATCCCAATTAATTTGACAAGAGCTGGTTTATCCTTTTCGAAAATCGTCCACTTCTCAGATTCTGATATTGTATTCCAGTTTAAATGTATAAACGTAAGAGTTTCTTCTTTCAAATAATCGACATCATTTTCAACAGCGTAACACAAGTACTTTAAAGCGTTATCTACATGTAAATCGTTCACTAGTGCATCTTCAATTGCTTTTTCGAGTTCAAATAATTCAAAATGTTTTGCTAAATGAAGAAAATAAAATTTTCTACCCCTCGGTACAACTGGTACGTTCGTATACATATACCGTATCATTGCCGTGACCAAATCAACAGTGTAATTTGGATCTACGAATTCCACTTCTTCTATCGTTTCGTTTTCTGCGAAGAATTTACGTAATCTTGGACTCGCAGCGGATAGAATTATTTTATGCGCTCGTAGTTCTTTACCGCTTACAATGATAATCACGTCCGTAAATTCTCCTGATTCAAAAAAAGAAATAAAATTATCAAGATGACTTGTGTAGTATGACGAGACACTTTCAGGACTTGCGGTTGCTGAATCGGATCCACTTTGCAACGAAAAATCGAAGGGTTTGCTCTGGGTACTTGTATCTTCGATAGCAAAATTAATTTTGAGATGCAAATCACCATTTTTCAAAAACTTATTCTCTTCTTTAAAAATATCTTCTCGTTTCGAAATAGTAAAAGCTTCGTTTCTTTTTCCAAACTGATTTAAATGTAAATTCACTTCACGTAAATAAAAATCAACGTTATTTTCACCGACTAAAGCAAAAACATTCGCTGTAAAGTTAACATTACGGGTAGGGGACCTAACCAAGGAACAATTCATCCAAATATACTCATCATCTGGATTTTCTGAATTTATTACACTTAACTGCAAGTAGAATGTAAAAGGCGATCCATTATTTGACATAATGTTAATAAGTTCAGACGCAAACGGTATTCCTACATTTTCTTTTATATTTTGTATGTTCCAAAAGTAAGAAAATTCCTGGAGTTTATTAGATTCCTGGTACAAATTTGGTAAATACTGGTAACATGTATTAGCTGCCTGTATAAAAAAAGAGAAAAAAAAGTATGATACATCAGTCTACCATCTAATCATACATTTAATACTTTAATGCATTAAAAGTGTTTGGGTACCTTGAAGGAGATATTAAAATGTCCATAATACGAAATTAATTCATTTTGAGAAGACTATTGAAAAAAATCACTTAATTATTTCATTAAATGAAGCAGATAAGAGAATTCAATGCATTTTCTAAACTGAAGAATATTAATAATGGTTTTCCAAAGTATCTTGAGTGATAAACACTATTTTTTTTCTTTACGTTGAAATTATAACTGATTTTGAAATCATTATAAAGCATAATCAAAAAGGCTCTGAACTCAGACAGTAATACAGATATTTTCCGTAAATTTTCAAGTTTAATGTAAACTCATTATTAAACGTTATACAAAATATGAAATGTTAAAGGTAAATATTAACAAACAGAAAACATACAAAATTAAGGCTCTAAAATAGAATCAGAAAGCAGCTTCTCCCAGGTTCTTGGTATTGACAATCGCTGCGTTTCATTCAGTGCATTATCCCCGATTCCCCTTTATGTGGACAGATTCTATATAATATCGTTCATAACTTCATATACATTTCCTCCTTTATGAAGTAAATCTGTGTTTTTCTAATCAAATCATTATAAAGATAAAGAGGGCGGCAGAGAAAATAAAATTCCCCATACATTAAAACAAAAATATTGATTGAAAGTATCTCCATAAATAATGATCTTATGATTTAACTACGAAAAAAAAAACTTGCAAGAGCATTATTTGCTGACCTTCACCTAGTGCACAGTTGACATTGAAATGAAGTAAAATAAAACGGATTGTTTGCAGGATGTATCAATATTTAGCCCTGGGCGTTATTGAGTTTTATACAGCTTTTATAAAAAAATTCAAATTTCCGAGACTCGCTAAAACTCCTATAGGTACCCAAAAGCCTTATAGAAAGATGAATAGCTGTTTCCAATTCTAACATCGGGTCATCGGCATAATTATCAAAGAGAAGGCAAAGCGAAACAATGTATAACTTTAATACTACATAAACCATTGAGGTCAACGTAACAATAAAAGACTATGAATTTGAAGAGATGTAGTAACATTATACAACTTTAAAATCTGAAAGAGTGACTAAATTGCTCGTCGTTCTCGGAATGGGAAGTATCGAGTTCATTTCCCATAATTATATGCCCAATTTTTTCATATCTTATTTCATTGTTGTATTCAACAGCTTTTTTATAATTTTCACAGAACGTTTTCAAAAATGATTATGCAGTTATAATTTGAAGGATATATGAACAGAGTAAATCTTCTATATAGGTAGGAATTACATTCACCATTCTCTGTTGAACGTTTTTATTATCAAAATTATAAACTAGCCGAAACTAGTTGAAAAATTATTGAAACAGAGAATGGTGAATTTAATTCCTACTGATATAGAAGATTATGCAGTATTGTTATTTTTATTACGGCATTTTCATGAAATCAAAGGTATTTGAACTTTACTGGAGCAGTGGGGCTGCATAAATTTTGAATATATAATTATGGTTTTGGATGGTTTGAATCTTCCTTACATTCTGAATTATTATTTCGAATAGTAGTAAAAAGCATTAAAAGGAACACGAGAGTATTTACAATCACTCTTTCTACGACATTCTTAAAACTTACACCTTATATGCACGAGAATCTCAATGTAAAATATTATATTTTGTCAACGATTTAAATGGCTAGCTTAAGATTAAGAATTTGAGGGTTTACTTTACTATCATCCCGTGTTGATCGGATAGGTCAATCTCCATTCTCGGATAGGTTAATCTCCATTTTCGGTTAGGTTAGGTTTGATCAGGTTATAGGTTTGGTTCATATTAGGTTCGGTTCTGAAAGCCCTTTTATAGACCCGTGATGATAGTAAAGTATCACCAAAATCTGTACTTCGGAAGCCGAAATCAAAGTTTATTTTTAAATAATTATGTTAACTTAAATTTACAGCAAAATTTGTACAAAACTGACCTGGATTCTTAATCGAGACCTGTCTAATTTCTTTGAGTTGAACACACATTCTCATAATCCTTGTAATAACAGTATCTCTTGCATAACCCCAGCCAAAATCTATAATCGTCAGTTTTGATCCAACAACACGTTTTACTACAGTTCTTCGCCACATCGGGGTTCGGAATTGCTTCGGTGTCATTCTGGAATTTAAAATAAAATTAGTTGATTAGAAAACGTTCGCTAAATATTTTAGAACAGGAGAAGAGAGGGTTCATACTAGAACCTATTATACCATCAGATTTGAAGATGATCTTGAACAAGCTGCGAGAGTACACGAGGAGAAACAAGAACATTACAATTCCACTGCTTCATATTTATTGAAAAATATTGTTTAAACAGCGTAGAGGTTGTTGGATTGTACATTGGTCAATCTAGGTCAATCTCCATCCTCGGATAGGTCAATCTCCAGTCTCGGTTCGGTCAATCTTCATTCTCGGATAGGTTAATCTCCATTTTCGGTTAGGTTAGGTTTGATCAGGATTAGGTTTGGTTCGTATTAGGTTCGGTTCTAAAAGCACTTTTTTTTCGACTAGGGATGATAGTAAAGTATCCCCAAATAATGGATTGAAATATCAAATATGCATGGTTTTATAAAAACAACCATTGTCCAGGCCGTAATACAGTATTAACCATTGTCAATTTCACAAAAACAACTAAAGTCCAGATGTGCAAAAAGTGCCGAAAAAAGTTTTTGGACTATGGCTGTTTTTGTAAATGACGCCTCAATTCTGAAGTAAAATAGAAATATACGTCAGCAAGTTTCGAATGTTTTACAATCTACTTCATTTCCAGAAATAGCTCCCAAACCAAATGAAAATATTTAACTTTATTTTTCACAAGAAGCTTGACTTTTCGTCAGGTAAAACCCCCAAAATTACCCAATGTTTTTCTTTCTTACCTAAAATTCTGACAATGCAACTTCAAAATGATCAACTTCTTCTCGAATATTTTCACTAAATCCAAATCCGTCCTGTGCATAACTTCGTAAGACCAAGGATAAGAATTCTTTCGGTTAAAAACTCTGTAAATAAGAAAAGATACAATGCTCTTTTTATATTCAGTTACTCCAACGGAACGCTTATTTTGCCAGAGATCAACTGTCGATTTAAGCAGCTTATGCATCGGTTTGGACGAATCTGCAAGTTCCGTAATTCCATGCCTCAACCATTGACATCGAACGGGCATATCTCGACAGCGATTACATGTGTTAAAATGAGCATTTGCTGCATCAATTACCATATCAGAGAGGACGGAGAGCACGTGAGATTCGAGCGGTTTGGGTTGTTTGTGCCTAGGCATTTTGAAAAGACAATTTAAAAAAAGCCTGATTCGAAGTGTAAAATCGCAAAATGATTAAAATGTTTTTTTGTTTATTGTCCAGAATCGTTAGAGTAGTAACTAGCTGTCTAATTTTGAGGACTGTTTTGTAAAATTTTAATAATGAAATTTTGAAAATTATTGTCCCCTGGAAATAAGGTGAATACTGCGTGCTGGTTAGAGTATATTTTTCCAATAAAATCATATATTGAAAATTGTATATAAAGATGCATTTCATTTTGTCATTACTATAATGCCGTATTGGGTTCGGCTGGAACAATGAAGTAATCCATGTATTGAAAATGAATATGCTATAATAATAATAATAATAATTTTTTATTTGTCCAAAGTGTATATAACATAAGTTATTTTTTACGCAAAAACCATCAAACAATATTATGAGATGCATAAGTTGCTTCTTATTATTACATTTATAAGAAAAAATTCAATGACACAAATTATACATAAATACAACTTCTTTTAAAAAATTATAAAGAGAACATATAGTATGGAAATCAATATCAGTTTCGAACAATTTACTAAAATTATTACTATTTTCTACAATAAATTTTAAATGTTTATTACTAGCACCCTTGAAAACTAAGCAATCGATAATTAAGTGCTCAAATGTATTTAACTCTTTTAGATTGCACATAATGTAACACACTGTCAAGACAGTATAAAAATATATTCGATCAAGACAGTAATACGTTCACTTTTATCAAGACAATTTTATACTGTCTTGATAAAACTGAAGGATCTTCGCTGAAATATTGACAAAGATTTTGTTTCATTTATCGATTTACCAATCGTAATACAACCAAATTTGAATAGTATTGAATCCATGTCTCTCAGATGTAACATAAATTTTAGAAGGTAGATAATATTAATGCTATTTATTAATGCTGTAAAATAGATGCAGCCTGTTTTTTTATAAATAGAGAAATAAAAAATACAGTTGCAGCGAAGTTCCATTATTTGTTATCATTCACCTCTAATACATCTTTAGCCCATCCACCTTAAAGGGTTACTTGCAGATTTCTCATTTTCTGTAATTTTCTTGTACCTTACATTTTTTTACCTAACGAATCAAAAGATATTACCATTTATGGAAGTGGAAGTGAAAGAAGGTAGCACAAATCGAACTGCTTCTTCGTCACTGAAAAACACATATCAGAGCATATCAATGAACTATTAGTAGTTGTCTTATTTTCGGCCACACGTGCTCCGTTACCTTACAGCTTATTTTACTCCATTTTCAAAGGTGAATATCTCCAATTATTTTTGGGAGTAATATGAGAATATTAGGAGTATATGTCATAATATCAGAAAAGTCAATTTAGCTGCAAGTAACCCTTTATAGGTTTCTGATAAGCAAGAGTGATATCAGATATGGTGACCCCATCACTTGGTCATTCTAAAAGTGATCACACTCTCTACAGACATTAATTTTATTTCATGGAATCTACACTTTTCTTTTGGTGGAATAGACCTTATATTAGTATACTTTCTTTGAATTCTAAATAGTAGATATTCACGAAGAAAATCTATAACTATAACGAAGAAAATCTATCTATAATATATTGAATCGATGCATACAGTATGAAGCATTGTATATTGCATAGTTTTAAAAAAGCAGATGATATTATTTGCAAATATGATTCAAAATGGGCGCAACATATAAATAAAATAAAGAGTATTATTATTTTTAAATAGTACACTAACATTCAAAATCTGTTTAGATCCTCCCCTACACCTGCGCGACTACACTTCCAAAGCAAAGTTCCAGTAGTCTGCAGTAGATCGCATTGCTGTGTCTTCCTTGTCAGTCTATGGTAGTGAAGGTTCAAGGCTCACTTTCAGGTTGAACTACGAACCGCCTCCACCAGGAGTACACTGATTGAACAGTCCGAACTGTCATCTACTGCAGATTACAGAAACTTTGCTTTGGAATCGTTGGCACGCAGGTATATGAGAGAATTTGTCAGGTGTTTTGTTAAGAACATAGAGGAAAAGAAATAAAAGAGGGGGATGAAGCCAATTTATCCCTTGCTGAAAGGGGGAAAGGGACCAGGAAGATATTTGTTGGATACTTCCAGGATACTTTATTCATTAACCAATGAGCGTCCAGAACTTCAGGGGATCAAAGTAACGTGTAGTGAGGAGAGCGGCCTCAAGACTTCAAAGGGAGGTACAATAAGGATTTGGTTCTTCCATTCCTCCTCTATATCCTCCTTGATCGAAACCTCCTGAAACACACTCTTCCGCCCATCCACCATCCTACGGAAATCAAAATTAATGATACAAATTTACTTTCATTTCAAGCCGAAGAATCTAATGTTGGGGACTTTGGAAACCTTTATTGGACAGGTTCAATATTTGGAATCTCTTGGTACCAACCGAGTTGCTCACAGGTCATTGGTGTAACAGTGACGAATCAATTTGGACCACCATCTTTATGCAGTAACTATACTTGTAATATTACTTGTAATAGCGTTGACTGTGTTCAGTACAAAGTTTCTGTACTTCTGTATATGACGTTGACGTCGGAGATGTGGAGATAAGCAGTTATGGTGGCTTTTGATCACTTTCAGGTACAATCTCCACTAGTTTTTATTGAAATTATTCTTTTCTTGTTGTATTACGATTGATAAATCCATAATCTTGACTATAATCTTTGTCAATATTTCAGCAAAGATCCTTCACTTTTTTCAATACAATATGACATTTGCAATATAGTTGGCGTAATAAATGTTCATCGAATTTATATACCAATGCTGAAATATATAATCATGTAGTTCAGTTTCAAAATTGAGATCTCTGTGTAGTAGCATTTTATCAAGTACGTAGTTTGTTTTTTATAAAAATCTTTGTTATTGATTTGATTATTGATTTGAGTACGCGCCGGACTAGTACTAGTACCCGCCGGACTAGTATTTTACATGGCTTGCCGTAGATTCTACAAGACCTGCCCACCATTCTTCCTGGGTTTACGGCTAATGTATCTTCTTTGGTAAGACTTAGTCGATTTTTGGATGGTCATCGCAAGTCCCAACCAAAAGTTCAACCGTTGCATTGAACATCCATGCATGAAAGTGCGAACTTGCGATTCGCACTTGCATGGGTGTCAAGTGTCAACGATTTTACAACCATCTGCTGATGCTGTAAAATAAAAGCTGTAAATCTTTGTAACTTACAAAAATTACAAAAACTTTATTACAAAGTTTATCCATAAAGGGGTGGGGTTAGGAAGTTTTGTGTATGCATTAGGAAAGGTGACATTATTCCTGCATAAAGGGGTGATGTTGATTGTGACCCCTGATCCTTTATTAAGGGTTCTTCCTTTGTACATTGTGGGGTGTTTTAGTTCTGGGGTTTAATTTAACCCCATAACAAAAATTAAAAATTAGTCGATGGGTCTTGCCAGGCGTCGATGTAACTACAGTATATATAGGCCCTATATAGAAAATTAATATATTACTAATAAATGCTTATGCTTATACAATAACCCCCAAACCAAACCAACTGTACAATAACCCCCAAACCAACTGTTATATTGTTTTAATAGTTTCAATTATTATAATTCAACATATTCAATTATTATAATACTCATTATTTTTATGGTTATATACAATTCACCTACTCCGATTATTATCTATTTCTCTTTCATTAAACACTCATGAATGCCATTTGTTCTTCTATTAATCCTAATTGGTGGAATAATTTATTTATATAACATCACTTATCCCTAATAAGCACTTTTTAACAAAAAATAAAATGAAAAAGTTAAAGATTAAAACAGATAAGCCATTAACTAAAGAAGTTCTAACTTCTGAGAAGCTAACACATTTCTTCGTGTTTTCGCACAGGTAAATAAAAACCTGGATTTAAGCATCTGTCCGGGTAAAAACCAAAAGAACAGACACTGT
>JAQIWE010004701.1:0-10534 GCA_034698565.1 Campodea plusiochaeta
TATTGATAAAACGAGTCAGTGAGTTTAGAAGACCCCCCTGCTTTCACCCCGGGTGAATGCTTTCCAACTTGTTTTATTTTGTTATTGGCATCGTCAACGTGAAAGTTCTATTTGAACTATCGTCAGCACAAGTTAAATTTTTCTCTGTGTTGATGCTTCAGTTTCTTCAAAATTGATTCTATTTTACGAATTTTCTATTTTTCTTTCATTACCCTAATATTTGCAGTTGCTTGCAGCTCATATATATAGCACTGTGACTGTGATATTGATTATCATATTTACAGTTCAATGACTTACAGTACATCAAATAATAGTCTATTACAGAAAAGAATAGTCTATTACAGAACGTGTGCAAACATCCTTCAAAGAAATGATGAACGCCTACTCGATTTTACAACCACATATCTAATAAAACTTTTACAGATCCAAAAATATCTGTAATATAGAGCAACAGGTATCATTTCTAACCGAAAAGACATCTTGTCGCAGTTTCCCTTGCCTTTAGAACTTTCCTGATGAAAATTGCGATTTCTTGTATTAATCACAAGCGGTTAAAAGCGCCTTCATTTTATAGCTTTCGCCTTGTTTTAGTGTACATAGTCCTTTGAAGAATGTTATTAAGTTGTATCTCTTTCATGTAAAGGGGATACAACACGGTTGTGCTAAATTAAACAACTTGGATTAAAGCGTTTGAAGTTTTAAGAAATAGAAGCAAAGCCCCCTGAGTTTAGTTGAATTCGTTAAGTACAGCCTTTATATCGATTTGCCACTTAGAAGATGAATAATGAATTTGCAAGAAGATTTTTAAGTAAAGGACATCTTTTGAAATATAAAAAAGTTCAAACATAAAAAATACAGAAGGGACATCGATGATTTTTGCAAGCACGATTGAACTTTTTGTTATAGGATGTAAATAATTACTAACAAAATTGATTGATTACATACTGAATTTCTATAGGGTGTATACTGTATATGATTTAAAATTTATCTTTAAAATAATTTGCCTAAGAAATCATAAACTATCAGTTAATTCAAAATATTAAAGTAGAACAACTGATATACAAAATTTGACAGTGGTTCATTACAGCTTCATACAAGTGATAGGGCCTATAACAAAAAATTGAGTAATTGTGTTGAGAACTGATATTTGAACGTTACTAATGAGAAACAATACTCTTAAACTCCGAACAAAATAACGTATCTCAGTATACCTCATATATAATTTTTTCTTTTAATCTGACGCAATAATAATTTCCAATTTCTTTATTTCCTTTTCATCCAAACTGCGTGTGTATATAGTTTGCAACAATACCATTGGGATCTGACATCTATTATAATCTTGGGAAGTAGGACTCCAAGTAACACAAAATAATTGGTATAATGAATGTGTTTTAATATATCTTTTTGACTTTGCTTTCACTTACTGGGATATAAATCACACTACAATAGAAATGCAGCTTGGATAAGGGGATATCCGGCACTTAGCCAGGAAAGCTCTAATATGGTCGCATCCACACAATTGAGTAATTCACGCAATTTCTCCGACTTTAGTATCAAAGGGAAAATATAATATGTTGGTTTTCATAAGTCGGAAACTTCAAGTACATACTTGACTGTGATAGTTCATTCAACTTATGTAATTGAAATTGTTTTGTGGTGATACAGGGTGTTAAATTAGATGTAGTTATTGATTTGGGGACATAATAGGGTTTTGGTTAAGAAAGTTGTACACAATAATACAGGAACATTCTCGATTGTTACCACCCATTGTTAGTGATCGATTGAATTCAACTACTTTTTCCAAGTAATGATGTAAATTTATTCATATAATCATAAAGGAATCCAGAATCAGAGAGGATAATATATTACATGATAAAGCCAATTTGTGAGAAAAAAAAGAATTTTAGGGAGTGGAGGTGTGATAAAAAGAGCGAAGAAAAACCACGAATCTGACTGAGAGTCTTTACGTGTACAAAGGTAAACAATGGAAAGATATATTTACGTTGAAGGGAAGTCGGAGCTTTTTTCGTAATGTTTACGACAACTGTATAAACACCGCCAACGGAACTTTAATCCACACTTCAATTATAAAACTGTTTAGAATATTTTTTTACCCCAAATTCCTTCCATTCTCCTTAAAGTATATACACCCAACAATAAATGGAGCGTTGTATACTAACACTTCAGCCTCACTTGACTCCGCGAATCTCTGCGTCTCTTTGGCACGTTTTTTCGCTGTGTCCGCCTGTCTGTATATTTAATCTCACTTCTTCATTTTCACGCCGGTGTTGGCTCAATGATCCAGAACTCGCCGGCGATTTCATGCTCGACGCCTTTTAGCACGAGGATGAGTTTTTGTGCAGTCGTCACTCTCCGATAGCGCTTGCTTGTCCTCAACACAAAAAGAAGGGATCGGAATAGGATTTCAATGTACTTGATGTGGAGAGAAGAGACAAATAGTGGTTTACGGGAGGAAGTTGGTTTCCACAAAAAAAAACTGAGTAAAGAGAGATTTTAGATACTGACAGTTCCGAGTCTTTATGCAGGCAGCTTTTATATGTACAGTATAATCTCTGTTAGTACTTTTCTGCAGTGAAGGATTGAGGTTAATCATGTTTTTGCTCAAACTCTTTCTTTTCTTTGCAACAAAAACATCTTCGAAGCTGAAGTATTATATAAAAAGAATGTGTACGTTTGAAATAGAAAATACCGTACTTCCACTGGAAAATTGTACATGTAGATTTTAGACTCAGATTTTTAAAATTTATATTAATAATTTTGTCATTTTTGAAATTTTGTATGACATAGAGTGTCAATACCACTATTTATGAAAATATTGTATTCTCTAATAATATAAATATAATTTTACTCTACCGTATTCACTCTATTCCATGACCTCCTAACCATCAGAACCTTCAAATATTTCTCACATTCTAATTAAAGATAGCCGGAGGTGTGTGTCATGAGATAAAAAGTAAATACACTATTTTCAATAATCGAAAACATAAACTAGCCATTAAATTTTATTCTGAAAAGAACTGATTTGGTATTATTGCTATGAGAAAGGAATATTGTTGTAATGCCAAATAAACCATTTATTCATAGCCTATTATTGTAGAACGGATTTTAAAATTATATTACTAACTCTTTCTCCAAAAAACTTTCCTTCTCTATTAAATAAATTAATCTTATAGAGGACCATTTTTTTCCTTTTCATTTTACGCTGAAATTACTGCGGAACTCCATTAAGACTGGTAATTTCCATACTTTAAAAATGCACATTTGTTTATGAAAGGAGTACTCTATAAAATATTACAAAAATATTCAGTTTTTTCTGCTCTCGTGGTTCACAGCTTCGTAGTATTTCACTTCTTAAATCCAAATATATTAATCAAAACAAGAATGAAATTGTGTTAGGGAAAAGTTGTATTTTTCTCAAAAAGAAATAAAATGTATATAACTTTTGGTTGTTGCTAGCTCCTGAGTTTGTGTACCAGTACTGCTTGATCTGAAAATTTCTTCGACATATAGTACGACGAGTAAGTTATCTATTATTTGGGGTAAAATATTTATATTAAGAAAAAGCTCTATTAATTGTAATTTTATAGAATTATTATTTCCAGAGTCATCATTGATCAAAGTTTATACTTTTTTACTCGATTTATAAATCGATAAAGAAATATCCATACTTATGAGCAGTAAAAAGTTAGCAAATTTAATACACAATAAAAGTCACCCCAAACCACCAGAAAAATAAACGTCAGCTGAAAATTACGGCATCCTAAAAAAAATCCACTACCTTTTCACACCAATCTTGCTCTTCTCCGCACACTTTATACTATTTCCGCTTTAAACCCCATATTTAATCGCTCGCCGTGAATTTAAATAATGATTTTTATTCCTTTTCTTCCGCTGAATATATTCGTGAATCTATTTCTTTTGTAAGAATTGTTGCCATTCAAGATATTTTCCTGACCTTACTGGGGTCACGCTCCGTTGCATTTCGACGCTAGGAAGAGCAAGTGACCCTCGATAGTGGGCAAAACAAAATAATAATGCCACAACAATTAAATATGGAATTGTGTAACAATACATGGAAGTGTGCTAATTAGTGGCTGATTAAATGTCGCAGAATATAATTGGAATTATTGTCAAGTTAATAAGTGTTAATGTTTTGTGTGCTAATTAGAATCTGCAGTATCTCTTAATTGAATAATAGTTGAGTGGCTAATTAAAATAATGTTTTCTTAATGTATCTAAATAGTGATGCATTAGTTCTAATTAACGTTTATAATATGAATAAGATCGTACAGTATAATAGTGTGTTAAATGTATAAAATGGTTTTGGAAGATGTATATTAATTTGAACATAAAAAAATAATGTTTTCATTTTGAAAATGTAATAAACGTTCCAATATATGTTTTTGACATTTGCAATCAATTTGACATCAAAAAATCGATTTTCATGTTGAATGTAATATGTTTTCAAAATGAACTCACAAACTAATAATATAAGACCTTACGAAATAAAAATATAAATTTTGTAAACTACACAATCTCTCAGGTCTGGAGCTATATATGGTAATATGCACATCTATATAGAAACGCCAGAGCTGTGTTTTGCTTATGTTACATTTTTTATTATGTTATGTGTTTGGCAGGTTATACATTTAATTTTAGTGTAGTTCAATTTATTACATTAATAGACCCTTTCATCTTGGAGTTCTATAAAAGTTTTTTTTTCTTTTTTTCTAAATTGTTATTTATTCGTTTTATTAATACACTGGTACTGTATAATTCTTCTTATATTTGAATTCATCCTTTCAGTAGTTCTCCCTTTAATTTTTCATATTTGTTCACATTATGTTTTCAAACTCTCACTTGAAAATCCGAACTTCCCATACTTATCTTACCCTCAATGTGAGAAAGAAGTGTGAATTAGTAGAAAGGAAGTTCATGATTCTCTTTTTTTTTTTTTGTTTCTGAAGATAATAAGAGGTCATGATTTTCAATAGTATCGTCTAATTAGAAATGAAAAATATTCTTTGTACAAATTTGATAAGAAACTCGTTGTGTTGTATGAGCCGTTACTTTGTTTGATTTCAATCTGGGTTTTGTACACACAACAACGTGGAATATGGAATTTACTGATGTTGGATAATAATAAAGCACAAACACGGACGAAACATGTGATTAAAAGGGAATAACGCACCAGGATAATCACGAATATCCTATAATTCATTGAGTTACAAAATGTTTGGAAGTATCGTAAATGAAAATATAAAAATTTCGAAGACGTTATTCAAGTTTTAAAGGAGATTGTTTGTTTCAGAAATGAATTTTAAGACGGTTCTCGGCTCTGTTGATCTCAGGTGTATTCTGATTTTGTTGAGATATCACAGTAGAATTACAAGTTGTGACCTTTCAACTTTTTCCCAACTCGAACCATAAGGATGGATTGTTTTTAAGGAACCAATTGCTTGATCCTATAAGATTATACCGAGATGTTCTCATGAAACAGTATTTCTAAAATCACAAACATTAATAAACATAATATTCTTCAAAAACAGTGATGGATGATATCAAATACTGTATTTATTCCGTCAAAAATTATCCTCTCCGTAATCCAATATAGAAAACAAACAGGATTTTACATCAATGTGACACAAAATTGAAAAAAACAGTAAATTGGAAGTGATGGCTTCCAATACTCTTATTTCACTTTATGTTATGAAATGACAAATATTGATCATGTAGAAAGTTCAGAATCGAGTTGGAGCATCGAGTACAGTAAAACATTACAAAATCCACAGGCTTTCCCCCAACGTAGTATACACCATTCTTTCTGCTGTAAGTCCATGTAATTTGTTATTTAAATGGGCTCCATGTTATTCCATGGGTTTACACTTAGACCGTGAATAGTGTAGGGTTTACAACAGTGGGGTTGACGCGTCCACAGAAGGGATTTATGAAGACTATTTTTCTTCCCGCTTATACAGGTTTTAGCCGACAAGATTTTTTTTAAGAGTAAGGTAAATACTTACAGAAGTATACATCAGCAGACAAAATATTGTGGTGATTGATCGTCAAAGGTGCTACTGTTGGGTTGAAGTTAACCATATAAAGGTGTACAAATGATGTAAACAACGTAGAAGAAAAAATATTTTAGCTCCAAGAGTGTTATTATAAAGCAGTTTTATGAAAGTCTAAGCTTTTTTTATTTATTTATTTTTAGAATATTATCAAAAAGAACTAACAAATTACGCGGTACCGGAACACACATAACTCCGAGACGAGACTTATAAACACTGAAGAATGGTTCTATTTCCACTAAAAGATTTGTACCCAATAAATATCACTGTGTCAACTCTGTGAACCAAATTTAAACTTTGGATTTGTTGAATAGTTGAAATATTTAAAGATTATTAGTAAGGCACAAGACGATTAGAGAGGACAAATAAAAACGATATTACAGAGAAGTAACCTTTCCGCAAACTATACAACGACGTAAAATATTCTAACATATTAATTAAATAATATCTATAGGCATACTAAATTACAAATACACTACTGCTACTGATTGAAAACTAGGTTTCTCAAAATTAATATATGTATTTGTTACTCGATTATATAATTGAATCGAACTTGTATTCTTTGTTATTGATGTTATATCGCCTGAGGGAAACAATTAGACAAGTGTTATTCTCTTACTATTGTTCTTAGTGTATTAGCCCCTATCGGCAGACTAATAATTACTTACTCCGGTTTTCAGCACATCTAAGAAACAACGTGCATAAAGTTGTTTCTGTGCGTATAAGCAGACTGATCGTAATACAATATAAACAAATGAGTTCGAAAAGGCACTGCCAAACTATTTGTATCTTTGTCATTCTTTGTTTGGTTTCGTCATACGAAAATTATCATTCGAAAACAGTGTCTTTTACCGGTCAATATAGCGTACAACTTTTCGAAATCTCTCTTATCAACTTACGAATTATTTTTTTAATAAAGAATGTTATGATCTACATTTTATTATAAGTCTACTTTCTGTAATGAAAATCTCAGCATGATCAGAATAACACCACTTTTTGAACTTGTGGTCACAATCATCATGTTTTTGTATTCATTTTAAAGAATAACTCTGTCAAATGAAAAAGTATAACTCGAGCAGCCATATCATTTGAAACGTGCCTATCGGTGTCAAAAATGTCCACTATCCAACTAAAATATTCATTATAAACTATAGAGTGAACTATCTTTATTTTAAAGGTTGAATAAAATTTTATTCTCTCATAAAATTGGATATTCGGACTCAACACAAACTATATCATCTTATATATCAGCACTTTATATACTTTCCGCAAATTTATTACTTCATAAATCTTCATATCACAAACTTTATTATTTATCAATAATATAACACAAGTACATCTTGAAGTTGTCGGCTATAAAATCTTTTCCGAATTCCTTTTTTTCTTTCTGTGTTTGATAAATATTGCAATAAATCAATAGAATTTCTTTCTGTCTCGGAATGCAAAGCAGGTCCCTTTGCGTACGCCTTATAGATCAGTAATAAAGAAACGGAGATACACGGTACTATACATCTCAAGTATGCCAAAGGTATTCGAAATCGACTTTTTGTATACATTTGAAAGAAGTAGTAAAATACATTGGATCGTATATTTTTGATAATATTGCTCATTGTACTGCCACGAAAAAAAAAAACGTGAGAGAGTTTCTAAAATGGAAAATTTTATATCGCTTTATATGTAAAATTGCAAATACAGAAAATTTTAATAATGAAATAGTATTTAATATTGCTGGACTTTGGAGATTCATGGTTTTAGGTTTATCACGTCGAAAAAACCGAATTTTGTGCTTAAATTCAATAATCATTCTCTACCTCTCGTTATTGCTCTTTCACTTGCAATAAATTTTTAAAAGAGACTAATAATATGTTACAGTACCGGTATATAATGTATACATATTATACATATATTAGAAGTCCTTTTCTAATAAATAAGTCTTGGTCTATTTAAGACATCTTTGTTTTCATTATTCCAATTAATCATTCATACAGTGTTGTCTTATTCCTTTGTGTTATAAATAAATAAATATATGGATGACAAAAGAAACATTTCACACTATGGCATGTCTATGGACGTTATTCAACCAACTATTGGAACAAATAAAATGTTATTATTGCAATAACAACAGTTAGATAGTGCATTCCTCGCGTAAATGAAATCACTAGACTATGAAAAAAATGTTGTAACTATGTTGCTAGAATATATCCTTTCCTTATTAGCTTATCTCGTATAAATTAAAAGATTTATTATAGTTGGGAACGTCTCTTCCTGATCTCTATAGAGTATATAGAATTATTATTTTATTTTGAATTTAGATTTGAAGAAAATAATGTATTAGGGATTGTAGGCATAGGGACACGAAATCATGTCTGTTACGAACTATACAACAATATATTTAATGTTTAAATTTCAGAATTGATTGTTCTTCTATTACTTTACTTTAATGCATTAAATACAAATACGCCATCGTCACTACAAAAATTAATATATATTAATTATTTCTATAAAATTATCCTGTTAATCTATTGAAAATAATATTTTAATAACTGTAATCGTGTTAGTTCTTTTCTCTATACTGAGTTAATCCGGATTCTTTATCCATTCGCTCATTGATGTCACCAAATGTGTTTTTATAGATAAGCATCAAGTGTTCACAAACAGTTATATTTACTTTATTTGGGGCAGTCCTTTTATGAGAAAGATGACAGTTATGATTCTTAATATAGTTTGAATGATAACTTTTTATGCTTCATTACGAAAAGTGTCCAACAGCGTTTTAAAATAGAAGTCGAGTGTATAGTAAATCGTGATCAAGTACCGCATCCGTCCTGAATTAGGTTCTTCAGATGTCATTTGCGCTCTAATAACGGGTTGAGAGAAATAAATAGAGATTTGGATGAAAAGCGGAATTAAATTTTTAATAATCGAAATCATGATTCATGATGTACAAGAAAGGGGAAATTGTTGTGATAATATCAAATACTAATTTCACATTAAGTAGGTCTATTTTAAGTATTGAGATTTTAATAAAATACGATGAGAACAAATTCTGATTTTCGTAAATGATTTTTTATTTTAAGTATAAAAATCCATCATCATTTGCTGCGAACAAATAATTTATATGTTACTAAAGTATTGTAAGGCTTTTCATTTTTCTATAATAATTTTAAAAATTCTACCTGAATCTTTCCTTTGCGCTTATAAATTCATAATGAGTAGTGGTCCCTGTCATATCGCTCAATCACTTCTTAAATCAGAAAACAGTGTTGCAATACAAGTATGACATAATAAAAATAATCTAATAGAAGAAGAAACAGTATAATAGCACACTCTAGCCTATATGTATATTCTACAAGAGATTCTTGTATATTAATGAATGTCTGCGAGAATACATTAGACAGCATAGCTGAGTTCCTCATTAACAATTTACAATGATATTTTCACCTAAAGCTGTTGCCTTATTAAAGCTGCTGTAATCCGCTTAGAACCCAACGTCAAAATTCTCAGAGACTGTATAAGCCTGAACACGAAAACAATATAATTCCAAGTTATTGACCTCTGTAATATTTCCATTGTCTTCCGCTAATATTTTAAGCGCTGCTCGCACATTATTACCTTTTAACGGATTGTTATTCTTAGCACTGCTGTTGTAAATGACAACCTGACAGAACTGTTAATTTTGACGACCCTCTTTTTATGGGCCTCCGAGCTTTTAAAAATAGAATCGTGATAGAGGTAACTCTCAAGTTTGTTCTTTTTTAGTGCTGTTGGACACGATACCCCCAAGATATAACTTAAGACTTAACAGTAGAGCATAAGCTGTGGAGAATGTTTTGCAGATTTGCAATATAAGTATACCTACACACGCTGAATAGTAAATGATATTGAAGTAGTTTTTCATGTTTATAGTTATGAGAGAGATAAAAACAATGTCCTCTTTATATAATCTACAGCTCCGAGGAAGATTACGCGGAAGGTTACATCGAGATTAATTTTATACCATTATATTTTATGTTCCTTTTCGCTCCCATTTTTTTTATTTCTCCAAACATTTTAAATGTTTTAAAGTACTGTACTGGAATACATTTAAGTAGATTGTCTGCACGTAATATAACATAAAAACTCAGTCTAAAAAAATCACCAAGAATATAATACCATATTACTAGACGGAGTAGGTGCTGCATACAAAAAAAGAGAATTTTGTACTTATCTCATTCGTATGTGGAACTTTTATAAAAACCTTTTTAATAAGCATAAATTTTGTTTATTTCTTTTTTTTTTAAGTATACACCAAACCATTTAAAATCATTAAGCAGCTTATACAAGAAGAGGAGTTGCTGTATATGGAAAACGAGTAGCAATTATTTACTACTTATTACTCTTTATTCCTTTCATATAAATATTCAAATATTTTTCTTCTTTTAAACAAGTACGAAAGTCCTCTT
>JAQIWE010004702.1:0-10534 GCA_034698565.1 Campodea plusiochaeta
GATAGATGGAGTAAAGGAAGATATTGGAAACAGATGTGACGAACTGACGATCCAGACAGAACTTTTAGAGAAGAACTATGGAATGACAGAACATTATGGAAAAATTTGATAAACAAACCAACCCATGAAAATGGATAATAAAAAAACACAGAAGAAGGCAGTTTTCTAAAAACCTAACAAGAATTTATATAAATATTTTTAAATGATTGGAACAAAAAATGAAAATGATTATATGTGGTACATTTGAAATCCAAGCAACAATAGATAAATGCATCACTATCATAAAATAAATGTACAGAGTGAAAAATCAACATGTTGATTGCGATACAGTAACTGCACAATATGTCATTTTAGAAATATATTTTGAAATATTTTCCAAGTAAATGAAACATGCCACAAAACTGAAAAATAGTATGTGCTTACAGTTATAAAGAAGACCACTGTTTAAAGGGGGAGTACAAGATTGCCAATAATAGCAGTGAATATTTAGATATAATCAGTACATTTAAAGGTATTTAACGAAGTATAAGTAGTGATTAATAATGGCTAAACTACTGGTTTTGACCAATGTGTTCATCGCAAGTCTAATACTCGCAATGTTAAATGTGAGACTACTATATTTAATCTTGAAAGGAGTTCCGTACCTGAAATTCAAAATGTTGCAAGTAAGTCAAAAAAATTATTTATTCATTTTTTCGATGTTTTCAAAGTGAAATAAGATAACAGCAATAAACTGTAAAAATACAACAGTATTTCTCACACTTTATAATAATTACTCAGGTATACTTATAACAACTTTTCCTTCGTCGTTGCTGTGGACCCATCCATTAATTCAGACTGCAAAGGTTGTATATATAATATAATAATGTTTATTAACACACGGTTTGACATTACAAATAGCCAGATGACTCAGTATAGCAATGACAATATTTACAATTTATTAAAGTTGGATTATTTTAGTATTGAAGTCCAATCTTCTTTTCCTGTTGATATAAGTGGTTTTGGAGTACGTGTACGGAATCTTGTAGAACAGATAGAGCTACTTCTTTAACTATGAGTTTTTGTATCTGAAGTTTCTTGATAAAATGTTCAATAAAAAAAATGGGTTATAGTTCCTCTGGATCCGACGTATAGTCAGTTGTAATACCACAAAAGCGATGCGTATATCCCATGATTGATATACTCATTGCTCGAGAGGTATTCAATGAGGGAATTTCACGATACAGTATAATATACTGTATTAATATTAAATTGAATTTAAAAGTATATTATACTTTTAAATTCAATTTAATATTAATAAAATTGAAATAATTATAATCTCTTTGCTCATTTCCACTGGTTAGTCTCCATTCAGCCGTGGTTCAAAATCAGTCAACTTTCAATTCTACATTTCATAAGGATAGGTGTGAATTCTATGTATATAACAATAAAACTTACCTGCTACTGTTTATCATCTTCTCCTATCGTCACTTCAACTTATTGCTTCATCAGAACCTCAATATGGGCTATAGTATATAAATTAACAATATGGGCGTGAAACTTTATTTACGATTACAAATTGATATAAAATATTTCATGATTACGTTTCCCTAAATATAATGAATTGCATATGAAAAAGGTCATAGTCTTTTAACAAAAGTGATTATACCACTAGTGGTATAACCGCTGTAATACGGCGCTGACTAGTTGTTGAATAAAAATGAAAATTACTGATTGGTTTAGATCTTCAGAAAAAAAGGGAAACGTAATCATGAGTGAAATTTTCACTAATATTGTCATTTGTTATTTTTTAATGCAAATTATTACAGACTGCTATTCTATGAAGTTCTTCCGATACAAAAAATGATGGTCCATCTCCGTTTATGAGACAGGAAAAGTGATTTTGATGATGATATTTTGGCATTCATTTCAGAAGTTACCTTTGAGACAAACTATATGAGAATGTAGTATCGTAATTTCATCTGTTTGATAGTTCAAAATCGTTCATCAGAATACTTTTGTATCAATAAAATACTTAATAATTTAATAATCATAATAATACTAACAACAACAAATGGTTTTTATTTTAAAAGGGCAATATCTTTTACATTATAACTCTATTACATATAACAATAGTTTTTTAAGGAATATAATTAAAGTTTGCTTTATAAAGAAAAATTAGGTTATTTTGTCTTACATAACTGTCTATTTGTTATACTGGAGCAATTGTCACAATTAATTTATTTTCAAGAACTGTAAAATAAATCATTTATAAATTTTATACTGTCTTGATAAAAGTGAAGGATCTTCGCTGAAATATTGACAAAGATTTTGTTTCATTTATGGATTCACCAGTCGTAGAACAACCAAATTTGAATAGTATGGAATCCATGTCTCTCAGCAGATATAACAGTAAAATAAATCACTTAAAAAAAAATTTAAACAAAGAATCCATAAAGTAATGAGCAGTCTCGATCTTCCTCGACAAAATTATAATGAAATCATAAATAATCAGAATTCAAATCTCTGAATCATGAAATGAATGAAATCCACCTCCACCCTAATAATAGTGTGATTTCCCACCACATAAAAAATACATCCAAACCAGACTTTAAAAAAAATGACATTCCACCTCTCATAAATTCCATAACCAATGTTAGCAACAATTTCCTTGAAACCTCAAAACAACTAATTCACTCCGCGTGATCGCCTTACGCAATACCCTCGTTTTTGTCTTACGCGCGTTTTGTGATATCTTAGACAAAGAACTTTTCCCGCGCAAACTAAGATATAAGGAAGTTGATTCATCTTAACTCTTGTTTTTTATGTTCTGCTGGAAGTACTTTAAATATACGCAGCCAATAGAAAGATGGTGTAATCATCTTGGTTCATTTCTTGACGGTCAAAGAAGTGTTTAGCTTCGAGGGCCAGCCCAATAAACCTGTTTTTAGGAGATCTGTGGCGGGTGCCCTAGGCGTTAAAGTAGTAGAGAAGGAGTTTTTTAAAGGTCCTGACTGCTGGAGTGAGATGTTTTTCTCTTCCTGTGAACTGTATATATTAAAGGGTTTTTTTTTATTTAAAGAACACTCCGAAATAAGCCTTCTAGGGTTTCTGTCTCGACCTAAATTAATTTTCACGATAATTAATGCTTCTAGCAACTGGATTGAAGTTTCCGATAGCAATCCTGATATCTGTAAAAAAATGTGGGGGATTTGAGTGTTCTAGCGTCTAGGTGAGACTAACCGGCAATTTCAATTTAGAGATATTATACAAAACAGCATAATTATTTATACTAAAAAGTATGAAATTAATGGTTATAGGATTGGTTGGATATTATTTATCTCCGTACTCTGTTTACATAACATAAGAATAAGCAGTTTTTTATACAATTAAAAAAAAATATTAGCTGGATCCAACTATTGGTATTACTAATACCACATTTCCTTAACACCCTCCTTTCTGAAATGCTGACTACGCTCATGCATTTTATTTCTTACAAGACATCAAATTTCTGAAATAGTAATCTACTGAACAAATCTGCTTGTTTAGAAATCAGTCTCTCCCTTCAATGGTATTTTGTCTGATGAAATGAAATCTGATAACTTGTCACCATTTTACTCAAATTAGAATTACTTTTAAAATATTTCTGAGATTAAGGAAATCAAATAATCAAAATAACTTTTAGTGAAGCTAATAAGTATTTTGATTGCAGACTCTTTGTGTCTGAGATGCCTCAAAGATGTAATCCTTGATCTCATTAGTTCCAAGAAGGGACAAAAAAAAAATCATCGAGGTGAAAGGGAAATCGGAATTGTCTGGTATAACACGCAAAACTTAATAGATTCAATCATTGCTTCTTCAGCCTCCGTATAACTGTAAGTTTAAAAAGAACTGATGAGGTGGCATGACATGTATTGCACTAATAAATATTAATTTTTAAAACTATTTAGCAATTATCAGTTATACATTTCACAGAATATTGAAGGAATCAACGGTGGATCAATGGTACAGCTGATTAGCTCTCATGCTACCTACAAAAGGGGGGGGGTCACCTATCCTAGAAGAATGGTAAAGATAGATGGCAACGATAATCTATTTGGATATACCAAGGAAACTAAACCGTAGACCCCATACAGCTCTCCGGTATATTCAGTTGAATAAAATACGTTAATACTCTTTGACATTTAAATGTTGTAAAATGTGCCAATATTTCCAAAATAATATTTTATTGTGCTATGAATTCAAATATTTCATTGTTTAAACTCAAAATAAATATTTTTAAGAAAGAAAAACCTCCAGATTATTTTCTCTCCAAAAAGAATCAAATCTGCTCCGTAACTAGGAAACAATTTCGGGGAGCACGTTACTGAATTGGCGCCTAAATTCTTTTGCAATAGCATTCGAATTTCACGCAAGATCGTAACCAATCGATCAAATAATATTATTCTACTATACTACGTGTAGTAAATTATGTATAGAAATTTATGTAATACGAAACCTAACTTTCTGTTACACGCGAATTTTACGAAGACCTTCACAAGAAACATCTGTCGTTTGATTTGTATTATATGTTATAAATATAATATTTGCCAATTGTTAAAAATGTGGTAATACTGTTACTACGCTACGTGGTGGCTATAAATAAATACAGATATGATTCTAAAACTGACGAATAAAAAGGATTTCGGAATAAAGGCAAAAAGAAGTAAACTAAAAACTACATGTATATTTCTAGCTTTTGAATGCAACTTAAATGTGTTTTAGATGTCCTACAAGCTTTAAGCTTCTCCATCCTTTCATTTTCTTTATTTCCTATATAATTATACAAGTCAAATGCCAGAAATAGAAAAATTAATGTATAGGAAACTGAGGTTCCCGGCTGATCGAATAAATTTTATTATGGTGTAAAGAATAATTAGAAATATTCGTAATTGTTATAAATTTCGAATATTCAATGGGTTCTCTTCGTCTTGTACATAATTCATCTTCAAACACATAAGCTTTTTTGCAACAATGTGACAAGCGGAAATACTTACATAATATTTTGAAAAATAGAAGTATCGTTTTCTAAAGCTAAAGACAGATTTTTTTATTTGTTTTTGTTTGACTAATGTAATCTGATGCGTTGTGAGCTACTACAGTATATGCCGAATGTAAATTTTACTTTTATATGCAAATAAGTAATAAGCTCAGCAATATCTGCTAGTATTGCGTCAAAAATCTCTTCAATTAAATTCTTTAATTAGCTTAGTTCATAATCAGAGGAAAGTTAAACGAACGGTGATTGACTTAGGAAAAGCACATTTCCCGAGGAAAACGAATTCGCGGAAAATCACTAACGAACTGTTATCGATATCACCAAGCAAAACCAATTTCCTTTGTACAAGTACATAATCTCATCAACCAGCATAAATCCAACATTTCTCACAGATAATTATAAAAATCCCAGATAAGAAAACATTTCCCATAAAGCCACCTCACTAATCGTCCATTAGCGTTACGTACAACTAAGTCCGACACTCGTCATCCTTTGTATTTTTCCCGCGCGAAGCAATTTCCCGCCAAAAATGAATCCTACTACCCCACATTCGCACATCAGAGCGCCATATGTATGACCTTGACTGAAAAAGGAATAAACTTAACGATGGGAGACATTACATTTGCCCTTGGTACATTCTCCTCCCTCCCCCGTTTTTTACATTTCTTCTGAAGTTCATGAACTTGAACAGCTTCAAGGACTCTGCACACCCATTCAAAACAAAAGGGATGTGTCGTCTGGTTTTAAAATATTACAAGATGATAATGTTCAGATTTATAGTTATTGTTTGCTGGAAATAGTGAAGGTTTCATTTTTTTTGTTGTTTTTTCCTCTTTTATTATTTTACACATGGATAAAGAATAGTTCTGTATATTTTTGTTGATTCACCTTTAAAAATATTTAGATATCTTTTAAAATAAATAACCTAATTATGATTTAGAGATTTAATAAGTACCATTTTGTATAATATTCTTGTCGCAATATAGATGACTTAACTTCAGGTTTTAGTTCGATTAGCAAGCCATTTACACATAAATTTGGTTTTTTATTTCAGCCTGTTAGGAATGTGTTACAATCATAACGTATACTATAATTATAATGGAAACTAATAGCAGCAGTTTCAGCATATTATTATCTTCGATGTGGTGATTAGAAAATTCAGATCTGACAAAGAAAAATATAATGCAATAATTATTTGAAATTACTGAAAGACTATTTCTAAAATAATAGCACATTAAATACAATATTGCAGAATTGTTCAACAAAGAAGATGCAGATTGATTTTTAAATTCTTTATTTTAATAAACTATTGTATTGACTAGACCATATTTCACTTTCAGTATTTATTTCTATAATATTTTGTTTTATAATAGACAGTCATAAATATTTTGTTATCCTCTTAGATTATGGACCAACCAGCAACCACAACCAAAATATGGTTGTTGCTTTTCGTGCCAGTGATTACTATACTGTTGTAAAACATTGGGATAGTACATTACAACTATTCTTTCTCCTTTTTGTTAAAACATGAAAATAAAATAATGGTTTTGGTCTTGTGGTATACCACCATTGTAACTTATTTGCTTTAGTTTGAACTCAACTTGTTATCGTGTTTACGTTTTTTGTGATGTTCGAATATGTGAAAGATCTTGAAAGATTTTTGTTCTCCCTGATGTGACATGATATTTTATATATTGTTGGATTATATCAAAAATTGAATTTTCTTATGGTATGAGAAGTGAGAAGTAAATACAGTAGATAGTGTTAACGGCGTATTTTTTTTCAGCGGGAAGTCATCTTTTCCAACAGAGCTTATCGATCTCTTGGGAAAACGAATAAAGTAGGGAACAAAGAAAGTAAAACGGCTTATGTTTAAAATTAAGCTCCCCGCTGAAAAAAAAAACACATGTTTAAGTCACGCAAATTATGTATGTATTAAAACGGAGATATAATTAAGCTATAACTTGGTCTGGCTCTGAGCAAATCATTGGTTTGAAATGGTTTCAATTTGGTCAAGTAACGTTAGCTTTAGTGCAGATTACATTTCAGATATCTCTTGCTACAGATCCTAATTTCAACCAAGAAATTGTGATTTATCCACCTATATCTGTATATGGTAAGACAATAGTATATGCCAAAAGAGTTTTGTTATATAAAAAATTACAATAAGACCAAATAGTCCAAGTTTGAAAATTTGATATTACTAATACCACCCGAATTTTGATGCCTCAAACCATTAATTTTAAATAGATTGCTGATAAAGAAGGGCTGACCAAATGGGAGGAAATTAACAAAAATATACTTTCCAAATTCGGTCTCTGTAAAATATTTAAATTTATCATTTCGAAACCCAGAAGCTTTAATAAATTACAAGTACAATTAAAATCCTTTTTGACAAACAAATTTCGCCAATGTGACTTCCATCAGCAACCAAAAAAACAAAACGTCGTTGTGCTGATATCATTATCATCGTCTACATTAGACCGTGGGCGTGTGAAACAGTATCTCTAACTACTCTGTAACTAATTGCTACAGTACTTAACCATTACGGATCCCACGGTAGTTATACCGTATGGAACATACACAAATAACATTATCCCGTACTTTCTCAGGAAAGTGCTACGACGGTGTGTATAGTTAGCCATTTTACTTTTATTACAGAATCGGCTGATTTTACTCATGGGAAAGATTTCAGGTAATCGAGAGTGAGGTTGGAGTTTCGTGGAGTCCCCGTGTTTCCTTGTATCTATTTGTGCAGTGGCGGTATGCAGACAGGATGGTCTTCCTCTTCCTTGGCCACAAGAAAACTAAAACCGAGTCGAAATTAAACAAGAACAGTAGACATTTCTATACAAAAAATTCTCAAACTTTGTGAAGTTCTTCTATCTCTGTATCCACGATTTTACTTTGGGCTGTTATGCGGATATCTGCTCGTATAGTGCTTCCAAAATCTTACGGACTCAAACTGGTCTTCAAACTATTTTGACAGGTAAACCCATTGTTGACCACTTGTTTGCGTGGATCAAATTGTGCATTTTCTATACAATTCGCAGGCTGGTCAAAGAAAGCAAGTCAACAAAGGATTATCAATTGTTGGAATGATAGTCCGTAAGATTTTGGAAACACTCTATTACGACCCTCGATGCCTCGAAAATGTGCTTTTTACATTGTATTAGAAATAATTTTTTTACTTGTAATACAATATTCACGTTTCTTATATAAACAGTCATCTCCTCTCCCGAAGACATTCGGTAAATCCCCTCCTGCCTTCACTCTGTAATGTATAATTTTATTGACAGCATATATTTTGCTGTTATGTAATTAACTTATCGTCTCTGTTTATTAGTTTATAAACTCATTAAAGGGGTATTTTTTCCTGTGGGAAGCCATCTTTTCCAATACAGCTTAGCAGTCTCTAGGGAAAGCGAGTACAATAGAGAACAAAGAAAGTAAAACGGGATATATGTGTTGGAAAAGATGGCTTCCGGCTGGAAAAAATACAGGTTTAAGTATCTAATCCCCAGCACCTTTCGTGCATTTACAAGTTCTGATTCAGGCCCTGTATGCTTTTTTTTTTCAGGCCCTGTATGCTTTGGAATTTTTTTAACATTATTTATTTTTTCTTAGCCATAATTATATTTATGCTTTTCAAAGTACCTAAATAATTATGATGAAGGTCTTATTACACCATACGATTGGAAACATGATGATTGAAAGGTGGTATTCCAATCAAGCATTATGCAATTAATTTTTATAAGTAGCATAATAATCATAAGAAAAATAAATTCACCATTACAAAAAATATGAACAGAACTCAAACATCCATGATGATCCATCATATCTCGAGATGATGTGCTGAATAATAAAACGTATAACATTATTAAAGCCAGATAATGTTGCCAATGATGTTCAGTCTTCAGTGTCAGAAAAACAATGCAATTAAAAATATTAAATAAAAAAGAGCATTCCCTTTAATTACACATTTAAATCCGAACCAAAAATAAAAATAACCATCTATCTTTGTTTTTCTTTATCTTCAAATGCAAATGAAATCCCAAAATACCATCATTATCACTCAGCTGTTTATATCCCTCCATTAAACATGACTGTGACGTCATCAAAGATGGCGTTACTATAGAAACAACATCACCGTAATGGCGACCATCCTTCGATCTATATTTAAACATTTCCTTTATCTATGTCAACCAATTTAATCCGTACGCAGTTAAATCTTCCCACGGATAAAAATCCAGAGAAAAGTTATATAATGCAATTGCTGGCTGCAAACTGCAGAAAGTATATAAGATTGATACTGTATAGGATTCTGCAGGGATTGCGGAATCAGTGTTCTGGGATTTGTGATATTATGTAATGATTGTTTGCTATTTTATCTAGTCGTTGTGTAGTGTTACGTATAAGTATTTTGTTTAGAATTATTTATTTATTGAATATCCTTTTTCTTTTTTTGTAAGCTGTAGAGAATTGCTGATGATATCATTTTGAAACTTTTCAAAATCTGTTTTATCTAACATCTTCTGAACAGACTGATGCAGCCACCAGCCAGAAGCTCTCTCTCGAAATAATGCCTTCGTCAGAAAAAGAAAAGATACTAAAATAATAATAATAAAAAAACAATTTGCAGTCAATAAAGTATTTCGAAGTAAACAAAATTTACTTTTCTAGTGCAGTATAAAGGTGTTGACGGTATTTTTGTATTTACCTTATTATCACTTATTTACTGTCTCTTTTGAACCTTGGATTCGGCAAGATTTCGTCGTTTTTTTAATGTATTATCATAACTATTATGCAAATTGACGTTGACTGTCAATCATTCATTGCATATCGATCACTGATTGTTGACAATTACATAGAATTACTCAATTAGATTATGTGTGTTTTAAATATTGTAAGCTATTTTTGTCACAAAACAATAAAAATAATGTACTACAACTTTAAAAAGTTGTTTATTTTCTATTAAATATTTTTAATCGCCCATTATTTTGTCATATTTTGCAGATGCAATGAAAATTATATTTGAAGATTAATTTTATATTAGTTACTGTACTAACCCTTATTAAACGCATCTAAAGTAGGTAGAGTAATAATAATGAGAAATATTTTAATCTACAGAATTTAATTAAGGAAAAGTTCAAACGTCATTCCTCCAAAAGTACAGCTTGACTTACAGTAAATATATCAAGTAAAGTTATTTCTATGTCGATCTAAAGACGAAGTTTCTTTACATGACTATGACTTGTGTTAATTTCATAGCAATGGGAGTTACTGATGATCTATTATACCCTTAGCAAGGTCATATAAAGTATTTATTTACATTTTTATATTAGTATTTCCTATGAACAGATTAAAATAGCTTATATCTGATATAATAATAAATTTCGCAATGATATACTAACTGAACCCGTCAAGGACTTTATAACCTTAATAGAGAGTTTTGGTTAGAATTTCAACTTCAATAAAAGCTTCAAGACTTCTGTGTTCTTACCTGTGATTGGCTGT
>JAQIWE010004703.1:0-10534 GCA_034698565.1 Campodea plusiochaeta
TTCACAAAAATTTTATTTAGAATATTATAATAATTTTAATGATAAAAAAATATATAACCAGTAATTCACATGTCCAAACTGAGCTTTTAGTCGATACAGTTATACTTACAGGCTCCATAATAATAATATATTTTTTCATTAGATTAATTTATGTTTTATCACATTACTTATTTTCGTTTTTTTTTTAATTTACATATAAATCTATACTTGAAAGATGTTTCCGTTTTTTTTTATTTTTATTAAATTATAGATCTAAATTATCAAGACTGAAACTATGTTAATGGGATTTTTTTGTTGTAAATGCCTTTTACTGTTACTTACATACAACTCGTTTTGACTAATTTGTTTGTCAGGTATGTCATTAAAAAAAAGTATGAACAAATGGAAAGAGGAATGCATAATTTGTTCGAACGCGAGAGCGATCTTAGAGGAAAATTTAGAAGAGTTTGTTGCAAAAAAAGATTCGTATACGTGGAGAAAACAATAAAATTAATGTTGAAATTTTCCTATACCTATGACTCATACATTCATAAAAAAATATTTTTATCTGCTCACATTATTTGTTATAAAAGTGATGATACTTATCTGAAATATTTGTATAAGTTTTCGTTTAATTTATGGATTTATTAATCGCCCCTTTGGAAGACTAATGACTACCTTTTGGTAAAAAAAAAAAAAAAATAGCAACGAATACGATATTATACTGTTAGTACATGTGGTAAGGACGGTATCTAATATTTCTCCAGACGGTTTTTCGTAAAGGCGCGCCTAATCCTCTTATAGATCTTGTCTGTCAATATTTTATTTTTGTGTCTCCTTGTTGCAGTGCTTTATGAATAGGTAAAAAGCAGTTCATAATTTCAATGGGATTGTCTAAAGGATTATTTTTTTGGGGTCATTATGTTACTTGAAATTCCAAATCATTTTACCGTTCACTTCGCAGTTGTCATTTGTTTTGTAGCAGTGTTTTGGTCAACTCATTCATGTAACTCGCCACAATCGTGTATAGTGCTCCGATCTGATATCAAAATCATAAGAGTGTCAAGTATGGATTCTGCAAATACTTCAAATTCCTCAGTTGTGAATAACAGTACTAGCAGAAAGCGATCACATCCCAATTCCAGCGATAATGCAATATCTGAACCTATTCTACAAAAACGTAAGAAGATTTACCCATGTCGCAAACCAAAAAAATCGCGCTGTGGTAAAGCACTTCAGCGATCATTTAAAAAATGGAAAGCAAATTTATCCAATACAAGCAATGAAAGGTAAAATTAGTTGATTATGATTTATACCGGAAACTGTAGATACACTTTTTATTGAATTTCACATGAAATGTATTCTCACCAATAAATTCTCAGTACCGTAAATTCAATTTCATTTTGTCACATTTTTAGTTTCGCAAAAATATTGGAAGCACATTTGACTGACAACGTTATAGCCTATCATGATTTATTACGATTGTTACTAAGCGCTTCACTCCGTATTTATAAAATTTGTATAATTATGTGCAGTAGCGGATGGGGATGATCTGGTGCCCGGGGTAGGAGCAATATTTTTCGCCCTCATAGTACCGTGAATTTTTACAAAGAGAAAAAAAATGAAAAGCGTCGCAGACCGTCCGCGAAGCGCCACCTGTTTTTATATGAAAATTGTTTGTTATATATAAAAATTTGAAAAATCATAGTAAAAACTCTCTGTTTTAGACTATTTTGGAAATACATTTTTTACACTACAGTTCTTTCAAATATAAATAACAATCATACAAATTTAAAGAAAATTATGAATATTTTGATTACATTTTAAAGAAATTCTCAATTTTGTCAAAAATATTTTCTACAAATCAGTTTATGATGTTATTGACTCTGTAATAATAATTATTAGTTTAATTACTATAATAGTTTAACCAAATGTTATTTGCAAAATAATTTGACCAAAAAAGGTAATACGGTAATTTGATCACATTTTATGACATTAAATATGAGATCTATAGACTAAATATTTCCTTATTTTATGTAATTATTGCCAGAATGTAAAATGACTTTTTCCATCCATTATAATACTGTTGCAATATTGTATAGTTGTATTAGCAATTATCTATTATGGGTGATAATTATTTATTTATTATGTATATAAGGGTCATGTAAGTGGGATTAAGTTCCGTTTGACTTTAAATAAATTATTATTATTATATATCCTTACCATTTTTCCCTATAGACAGGTGAAGGCAGTTCCCCGTTTGTGGGATAATGGGTACCAAACCTCCTTACTGTTGAATTCCATAGTCCTCTAGTAATCAGGATAATATAATATTTAAATAATATTGTAATATTTGCTTAAAAAATTCTGTTCGCGAAACAATACCCTACGCTACATCCATTTTTATTCAAAAAATTGAATGTGTCAATCATGCAGTTAGAAATTTCCGGTCGAAATTAGAAGTAGCTGCAAATAATACAAAAGCGTTTACCGGAAAAGAAGGTGTCGCCGCTCGTCAAAAATTACAATCAAAATGCGAAACTTTATCTCTCCAAGCTCGAAACATAATTTCAAAACATAAGCGTAACATCGACGAAAACATTCCTCCACAGGACATAATATGCTTGCAAAGAGATTTGAGGGCTTTGCCTTATCATGTGTTTGGTAGTCATCAAAAGTGTGAAAAGGTAACATATTGTGTACCAGAGGAGAACAGCAGTACAACAAATGACGTACCACTACTACAAAAGACAAAATTGTTTGATGCTGTAGATGAGGCGATGATCAGATTGTCATCATTATCGAAATCGTTAATTTATAATAAAACTAGCAATCCCGCAGAGAATTTTATGAATATAGTGGCGAAATGTACGGGTGGGAAGCGTGTCGACTACTCAAAAGGTGGAAGTTACGGTAGACGGGTTGCCACCGCGTTGCAGGCATACAACAAACCAGCCCAGCAATGGCACCGTGATCGATACCTAAAACTTTACCGGAAGTTAAACCAGCAATCTTCACCAATGGAACGTATGTTAATAAAACGTTCCAGGGTTTTGAAACGAAATCGCGATGCAATGAGCAAGCGTAGAATGTTTTCGGATGATGCAAGTATGATGAACAGTGAATTACATGTGAAAAAGGTTCGGAAGAAAAAAGAAAAACCTGACAATAAGTACGGCGCGATTGATGCGGACGAAGAGGTATTGAAAGACTTGTGTGATAATTTCTACGAAACTCAAGTATGTGTATCAGCCGAAGAAGCTGCTAATATAGAAAAGAAAACGAGAGAACAGTCTGAATGCGATTTGTGGTACCAAGAAAGGCGAAAACGAATAACAGCGTCCAATGCCAAAACAGTCGCCTGTAGACAATCAACGACACTGTCAGCGCCCCTCGTGCGTACATTATTGTACCCGAAAGTAATTTCCAAAGAAGCTATCGACTGGGGTAAAGCAAATGAAGTAGTTGCCAGAGAGAAGTATGAAGAAATCAGTAACGTCACCGTGGAACCGTGTGGATTGGTTGTTGACCCTCAAAACCCTTTTTTGGCAGCATCTCCTGATGGCATAGTTCATAGAGGGACACCTCAACAATATATAATCGAGATCAAATGTCCATTCAACGCAAGAAACTGCAAGAACATACGTGAAGCTTGCGAAATGAACATTTCAGATTTTCATCTTTCCATCAATAGAAACGTTGATTCGAACACAGAATTTTACCTACCTAAGACACACAAAAATTACTTCCAAATACAAGTACAATTACAATGTTGCAATATTGATACTTGTGTTTATATTGTCTACATTAAAAATGACATAGCTTGCATTGAAATTAAAAGAGACACAACGTTTTTGAACCCATACATTCCAAAATTGCATGAATTTTACATGAACTGTTTGTTACCCGAACTAGCTGACTCGCGTGCTCAACGAAGACTACCCATACGTGAATATAAAAAAATATTAGAAGCCAGAAGAATATCAGCAGTGAACAATGCCAATAAAAAAGCTCAATTAGCGATTAAGGCTGCAAATGAAATAGCAAACATAGAGAATGAAAAAGAAAATAAGAAAGGAACTGAAGTGAAGAAAACGGGAAATAAAATTAAACGCACAAAAACGAAGAAAACAGTTGGAAACAAGGTAAACAACGTAAAAAAGACAACCGCTAATAAAAAAGGTAACCAAACGAACAAAACAATAATTAGGGAGAAAACGCCAAATAAAAAAGACAAAATAACGAAGAAAACTGTAGAAAAGAATGTAATCACTAAAAAAGACAAGATAACGAAAACAAATCTAGAAAATAAAGTGACTAATAAAAAAGACAACGTAAGAAAAACAAATAACAAGCATAACAATTAGCAATTGAAAAACAAAGACACGCATGTTCATAAAAATCAACTATCGAGCGTAATTTCACCTACAGCAAGAGTTCATAGAGTTATATACTACAAATCTGTAAATGAAATGCTAAATCTACAGTTTATTAATTATTTTTTATTTCTTTTATATATACGTACCTTCCTTATGATTTTTCGACATTTTTCCGTTTTTCGTATGATTTTTTTTTTTCAATGCACTGTATAACAGTCAAAACTATTATTTATTCTACATGATCGTACACTTTGTTACCAGGGGGAAAGTTCTTTTAGAGAAGTTTTTGTGTTCCATAGTATTATATTCCATGAATTATGTGCAATTTTAGCACTGTTATATGCTCAGATATGGAATAGCAACCTTCGGAAATAAGATGGGTATCTGATAACTTGTTATTTTGCTATTAATCTTAATATGAAAAAATTCCATTAAGATGAAGTATGTTTTTATGTAAATTCTACTAACAAAAAATGTGCTATTGTATTGCTATAATATAAAATTTAAAAAGTCGTATTCCGTAATATAATTATATCCAATTTATTAAGTTGACATATTTCGGGTATGACTTTATGTACAATAAACAACTACTGTATGAGTGCTGAGATCTTAACAGTAAATGAAGTAAACTTTTATATTGCATTATCTTCCATTACATCAAATGTTATAATTAGTATTGCTATACTGTAACTAATATAAGTATTATTAATAATACTATTAAATTAAAATAATGATGAAGATAATGGCAATTTTTTTTTTAAATCTCTGAGTGTTTCGATGATGAAAAAAAATCTGTGTTTTAGTGTCATTCATGTATTGTATTTTTTTTTCTTTTTTCATTTATATCAATAAAGTTACAATGTGAATGTATTAGAACAAAATCAAATTTGTTATTTATAATTCCTTTAGCTCCTTTTTAGAGGGATGCCCCGCACCTCCCCCCCTGCACCTCCCAGATGACGCCCTTGCTTGCATCATGCAGAAAATAAAGGACATTAAATATAATTATGTGTACTAGTATATCACAATACGAAGTCTATTTATCACAAATTTATTTCCGTATGTACATTCATTAATGCAGGTATGAAATAGAACATGAAAAATTAATATATATATTGTAAATGCTCATTGATTTGTAACATACTGTATTATTCGTACATAAATTTCGATTATTACAATAATAAAATGTTTATTAATTTTGCATAACATGTGATACTATATTTTTATATAATATCACTAAACTAATGAACAAAATTATACTGTATTTTGGCACTTTACTAAAATAATGAGAAAATATAAACGTAATACGCCTTTCTATCAAGTCAATCGGAAAGTTATGACAAGAGATAGAAAAAAAAACACTCGCTGACACCATTCCTTATTTTGCTTCTACCCTCCCCTACGGGAACTTCTCTTCTCTTCCCCCCTCTTCCAAGTAGCTCCCTGTGCATTGTTGCCGTCCTTTATAATGGTAAAATACGGAAATCTTAACCACGTAATTACTATAAATATAGTACTTTTCTTCGGATTTGATATCACTATGCTTCATGTTTGTTATATAAGGATTCCTTTAGTGAAGAAATCATCTCAATTGATGAATAATTCGCTGAGAAAAATTAACAAAACAATAACATTGAAATCCCTATGAGAGTAGCGCGCCAAACGGGTATACTGTTCGAGAGGAAAGGTGATATATAGACCCCGTTAAGCATAGAAATAAAAATTCATTCAAAGTAATATGCAATGGAGATGATCTAATTTGTTTACAACACTACAAACGTTTTGATAAAAGAAAGAAAATGAAGCAGATTCACTTAGGCGGGATAGGTTATTTGTTTGTGAAGGAGGGGGTGGAGGAAGAGGGCGGGTATATGTCAGTGAGGGATTTACGGTATCAAGGGTGTTGTAAATTAAATTAGTTTCGGTTATTGTAGTTAAAAGTGAAAGAGGAGGCAATTGCGTAATTACTTTTTTGAATGACATAAAAAAAGATTTGTACATTTGACTCAGTTTAAGTATAACCCGTTTGTTTGGATGTAATTTATCTGCTTTCAATAGAGAGGGATCAATGCAGTCCATCGGATTTAAGAAAGTGAGTCCAATTTCCACACTTTGAAATTATATTAGTCTGTTTGTTTCACATAATTTTTCTGGTGACACTTGAGGAGTTGGAAGAATTCCGACGATTGACAAAGTTGAGTGAGGAGCAGCTTTAGAGAGTTCTTTTGCGAATTTCATTAATTTGGTAGTCACAACGGCGGGAGTATCGCCATTCTTTCAGCTGATCATTAATGCCGACTTGTAGAATTACATGATTTGCTTTTGAAATATCATTTATAGTTAGTCGCTTGTCGCTATAAGGTCTTCAATTCTTGCTCCAGGGTAGCACCAAGAAAATGAATTAAATCTCACGATGTTCAGTTCCCAATGATTACAACGTCAGTTTTATGGTCTGAACAAGGAGGAGGGGGAGTAACATTTTCGGAAGTGGTAGAAAGGGGAGTAGGGTCAGATGTAGGAGAAGGGGAAGTATTGTTTTCGGAAATAGTGGGAGGGGGAATAGTGTTCTCAGAAACGGAGGACGGGGGAGTTGTGGTGTCTCTGATGTGAGGAATTGATTGCTGCTTCTTATTTGTTTTGTTTTGAAATTCAAATCTGTTGGACGTAGGGGTGTTGGGTATGGTTTCACTTGTCTTGAAATGTTTATTGCTTCCTTTTGTAACTGTTTTCATGTGGGAATCGTCGTTGATGGTGTTGTCAAGAGCATTTGGGTCAAGGTCAATATGAGATGTATCGTAAGGAATAAGACTTGCTGTATTTGAATATTCAGATATTGGATCTTTAGATGGCGTTTTGCAAGTTTCAGATACCGTATAGAGAAGTACATAGAAAAAAATCGCAGAATTATACTGCCATACCACATTTTTGATCGAATTTTGACAAATCTCGAGTTGATAAATCAGATAACGGTTAGAAATAGCATAGAGAACCATATATTTATTGGAACGGCGATTTTATACTGAATCTGAAAATGATTCAATTTTTAAAATTCTGCCGATAATCGACAAATTGATCAATCGGTAAATTTGATATCGGTTGGAAACAGGCAATAACAAACACAACAATAGTCTATGTTGTAAACCTTTATTCCAGGTTAGAAACAGGCATATAGTGAGGTTACTATATACTCATCATTCGAATGGCGATTTGATCCTGATTTTAACGTACTTAAAAAACTTTTAAAATTCGAAATAAAATTACTCACTTTTAAAATTCAAGAGAAAAACTTCGACAAATATCAATACGAAAAATTCGGTAACTGTTGATAATATAAATTGAAGGCGATAATTATTATACTTATAAATAGAATGACGATTTATCCTAATTCCAAAGATTATTATACATTAAAATTTTTAATAATGTGAGCAAACCAGGAACAAACTAATACATAATGTAATCAAAAATCTTATCGTCTAGTCTACTTTCTGACCACCAGATAATTGCAATAACTACGCATTATATTCACTATCTGCAGTACTAATTATTATGTGAAATTATGCATAAAATTTTCAGAAATAAAAACCAACCAAAAAAAATTTTGGAATGCATATAGGTTACTTTTTACAAGGTCGCATCTATATGTTAACGCTGCAGTGTTTAATTCTATACTTGTTTTAATACGAAACAACCAATGAATTTATATTATTTTGTATGAACAGATGTAAAATGAAAACTAGTCCACTGAAATTTAAAGACAGCATGCAATGGCGCCATTTTAACTTTTGTCAGGGAGGGGCAAAGGAAACATCTTAGAAAAAACAGTGTGAGGGCGAAAGCCCGAGTGCGAAATTTTTGTGTTCTTTATGAATAAAATCACCGATTTTAAGAACTTTTTGCTGATTTAAAAGATTTTTCAGTAAAAATTGTGTATAAAATTTAAACTAAAAAAAAAGCACTGTTCCTAGAATTTAATTTCTTTTATAAATTTCAATTTCAGGAACAAATTTTTAGTCTGAAGTTATCGTTAGTACTGAACCAATGATAAATAATTAATCTGATAAATGTGATTATAATTTGCCCATGTATGGTTTGCTATAACTTTCATACACAGATCTTGTGACAGCATTATTATGCCAATACAATAACATTGTAATACAAAAAGTATAGTTTCGCACTGGAATAAAAAAAACACGCTGTTGGCGTTAATAAAGATGCGACCGTATAGACCTGCGCTTTTATGAAGCCATTTAAGAAAATGAAACACTTATTTAGAATCGGAATAAATTGCCTTCTGAATTATTATTTTACAGTTTGCTATATACCTGTCTCTAACAGTTATCGGAATATTATCGATTCGATATATTCGTCAAAGTTTAATCAATCGACTCGAAAATTAAAATGTGGCATGATAGACTGCTTTCAATATTTTGAGCTCTGGAGAAAATGAGAATTTAAACTTGATCCAATGATAATTACATTGGATCATGCTTAAATTCCCCTTTTTCTCAGAGCTCAAGAACTATAATAATAATAATAATGCCTTTATTTATCGAGATGACAATGACAAAATGGCGAAATTTAGACTATAACACTCTTACATTTAACCATTAGATTACATGAATTATTTTTAAGGGCAATTTTGGACGAAATAGTATACAAAACGATACATGACACACACACACATAAATTTAAAAATTTGGAATAGAAATTGAATTAGAAAACTATTAAAAACACTCTAGTATACTTCTGAGAACTTTTTCTATATACTTCCCTATACTTAGCAGTGCCCGTTGCTGGATAGATTGACTCGAAATTCGTGCAGTATTGATCGATTCGCTATTCGTTGAATTTCGGTCGAATTTTAAAAATCGAACCAGTTTTGGAATCAGGACAAAATCGCCCTTCGAATAAATATATGGTTCCCTATACCTATCTCCTGCCTTTATCGAATTTATCGACTCGATATTCGTCAAAGTTCGCTCGATCGACTCGAAAATAAAAATGTGAGCTTGAATTATTTTTAAAGATTTTTTTTCTATATAGGCCTACTTTCCTATACCTATCTGTGACAGTTACTGGATTTATCGACTCGGCATACCTGAAAGTTCGATCGAATCTATATTCGTCGAATTTTGGTCCAATTTTAAAATTCTAATTACTATTGGGATGAGGATAAAATCGCGCTTCGAATAAGTATATACTTCCCTATGCCTATCAGCTCTAACTGGTATCGGATTTCTCGACTCGAGATTCGTCAAAGTTTGATCGATCGGCTTGAAAATAAAAATGTGAACTGGATTATATTTTCTGAGAATTTTTATATATACTACCATATACCTATCTTTAGCCGTTTAGGAGTTGTTTCTCGCGACAGACAGACGAACGGACGGACATACCGAGGGCAATAGATGCTTTTACGCTTCGCTGCAGGTCGCATTAAAAAAATTATTCCTGTGTGAGTGATATAAAATCAAAACATAGTTTATGTTTTTTTTCTTTTCTTTTTAGATTGTCTGTAATTCTGGAAGATCGTAGTATTTTTCAGTTATGAATATTGTTGGTTTCCAAGTCCAGTATTATTATCGCTTATACTTGCGAAACTGAGAAATCGAAGTTCGCAAAACTGAGTTGGACGAAGGTTTAACTTAGTTTTGCGAGCATCATATTTTCTTATTTCTTGCGAGGTAGACCATTTCTATTCTCTTTCTTTCAAGGACAAGTGGACAACAAACTTTCCCATAGAAGACAGTTTTATGTATTTGTTTTTCTCTGAATGCTACAAAGTGATATCCCAAGGGTTTATGAGTAATGTAATATAAAATCAAAGAAACGTTTTATTTTTATATTACCCCATGCATCTTTTCAAGGGAGGGGGGCAGGGCCGTACCGAAGCCATTTTACTGGGGGGGGGGGGTGTAAGCCTAAATCTCCGACTAAAAATAACCTAATTGTAACTGAATTTCCGACTGAAAAACACAATTATAACCATAAAGTATTTAGGTTTTTATTTTGGATGTTCTGGGCAATATAACAAGTGTTGAAGTGATCTGTTTTGGTGGTGTACTTCCTTACACAAAATAGCGAGCGAAATTACAATATTATCAATCGATATTGGTTTCATAATTATGTAATTATTGTTATGCTATGCAATACCTATTACGCAGTACATCGTAATG
>JAQIWE010004704.1:0-10532 GCA_034698565.1 Campodea plusiochaeta
CGTAGCTGCGTCTTGGACACTACAGCTGACTTTTGTTGTTATTCTGCACTTAGTGCAGTATCTGGCCCTCTCTAATAATTTATAATGTGATTTTGGCGGATTTTATGGAAACTACGTTCATTTTAATTTTTTTTTGGTAAGAAGAACGTTTTTCTCTAAACCCACCACTGCCCACTGGAGTAAAGCTCTCTAAAACCATATTTTTGGAGTGGAGGTATAATTTTTTTCATCTCAAAATAGAGCACCATGAAATAATATATTATTTATATTTATGTTGAAATAATAGTGTTGTATAGGGTTATTACAAAATAAATAGACAGTCTCATCATTTGATTACTCGAAAACTGTTCAAGATATCAAAACATAGGTAACATGATTTTATAGAGAACTTTATATATAGTTTTACTTTGCAAAGGAAGGATTTTAAATACCAGTACATGTTTTACTCGTACGACAATTATTTCATAACCCAAATTCATTACTTTCATGTGAATTCATCAAATAATGATCGAAATTGACATTTTTGACAGAAACGCTTCATCTGTTTTTCTGAAATGTTGAGGTATGTTTTAAAACTAATTGACGTATGAGACATAAAATTTTCAGCCTCTAATTTCAATTAAATTTCGGGATTCTATATGTAAAATTATTTTAATTACTCATTCTTATACCATAATTTTTATTGTGGGTTACTGTACGATATATTGTAGATTTAGGAAATGTTACATACCCAAAAGAATGAAACACAGCAATTGGAAATACAGTATAAGAAATTGATTGATGATATTATAAAATTATCGGTTTAGAAGAAATAACACAATTTCGTATTTTACTATGTCAATATGAAACGTGAACACTGATGTCCTATATAACTTGATCTTAGATAAAGTGTTAAAAAAATCAACTGCACACTTAAGCATGTCGAGCACATAGTATGACCTTTAAACGGGACTAGTTGTAACTTCTCTATGTAGAATTCATTTATATATAAATTAAATACAGTATTTTTTCTTTCTTTCTAGAACTGAAAGACTGTGCCAACAACCACCATGGCAATCCAGGACTTCGATGACATGTTCGCCTACATTGGTGGATTTGGCAGATATCAGAAAATCCTCATCTTATTATCATTTCCATTTAATGTGTTTTATTCTTTTATGTTTTTTAACCAAATCTTTTATACTCCGCCAATTAACCACTGGTGTCATGTTGAAGAATTAAATGGACTGAATTTATCTGACCGACTGAATTTATCAATACCTTTGGAAATCCATGGAGGAAAGGAGAGGTATAGTCGCTGCCTCATGTATGATGTTAATTACACTCAGGTATAGTCATATCACAACATATCTCTTTTATTATAATTAGTTATTTTGTAACATTTATTCATTATACGAAGTTAATAATCATATTTAATTTATCATGCGTTAGTTTTAATATAAACTTATTTATATGTATTTATGTCAACACAGGGAAAATTGGAAGTATAACTAAGGGAAATTATGGGACATTAAAACAAAAAGGTCGTAGAGCTATAGTTTACTATTATACGTCGTAACATTCATAAGAATATTTCTAAATATTAATTATAATCACTTAATCAATACTTCACATTAAAATAGATTTTACTACATGAGAACTTTGAATTATCATCGCATTAGTATGCAATCCATTCTGCATCATAAAATTCTATAATAAAAAATAATATACAATCGGCATCTAAAGATATAGCATACCGCATCATAGATGCACCGTTTGATTGAGTACATGATGCAATGAAAATTCCATTATGACGCCTATTAGTACCATATGTCTTAATTAATCAATTATAATGATGAATCCTCATTGTTATTACTTTAATAAATTAACGACCTCTCAATAACAGAACACTAATTAATCTGTCATTCAAAACGTTTCTGAAATTTTATACCTTACTAAATATTATATTATTATAAATGAAAATTAAGTGAGAAATATATTTTGATCTAGTGGGTTTTGAACATAATAAATTCACGTGTAATGTTAATTAACTAATGAGTAAAACTTTTTTTTCTCATTCGTAATCTATATAATTATTTCTCTCTCACGGATTTTTCTTTAATTCTTAAATTATAGCTTTTTCATGTAGTTGATACATTTGAGTTACTTATACTAATTCTTTTTCTGGATATTTAATAAGATTTCTGTTAGAACGAAGTAAGTCAAACTAACATAACGGTATAATACGTATAATCATCATGTAGATTTTAGAGTTGACACATTATGTATTATTTCTTTAGGTTTTAAAAGATGACCTAATTCCTGATCCATCCTGGCCAGTTAGAAAATGTGGAAATGGTTGGGAATATGATCTCACACAATCATATGCAACAGTTGAATCAGAGGTAAAATTGTCAGATCATTGGGAAATTCAATTGTGAGACTAAATATACAACTTTTTATTCAAAGCACGTATATCTGAAGTGAGGTAATAAAGACGAAGGCTATACAGCACAATTATTACATTTCATTCTGGAATTTGGGTCAGTTTCTGGAATGTTCCTATATAAAATTTGAAGGAAATGTAATGTATTAGAATTCAAAGAAGAAACACAGAGTTTGATGAAAAGAACGTATGGATAATTCATTAGCATTATCAAAAATATCTTTAATTTATTTAAATAATTTTCCAAAGGTGGTTTGGTTGTATTTGTGCGTGGATTTTTGTATGGTAAACATATAATTTAAATATAACTATTGAAGATATGTGAAATCATCATCAGAAGTTGTATAACTCCAATTCTATATGTGTATAGGATGAAAAGTTTATATGGCTACATATTATAGAACGTAATATACCGCAAAAAAATAAGTATGCCTTTTACTCCGTCATTGTTATTTTCACGAAATGAGATTTTCTCATCGTTAATCCACAATTTGCCGAAGGGATGTTCTTCATATAGTGAATAATAATTGCATTATATTGGAATTAGTTATTTCAGCATGGAAGACGAATAATGAATTTAATAATAAATGAATCTCGAAATATAAGGAAAAGACACTGCTTTTGTTGTGAGTTGCCGTAAACTTTTTTTTACTGAATAATGACTGCTGTAGCAGTGAAGATAATAATTATAGAGTATATGAGTGCATGTGATATATTGTGATATTATTACATATATCCTGTGGGATTCTAATCCATTTTTTCCACTCTCTAGAGTATACCCAGAAAGCCAGAATGTTTTATCTCATTATATTCAACCTGCTCTCTGATATACCCTGCCACAATATAATTTCATCAAAATTATATCGCAGCGACAGAGTACAGAGATAAACGTTATGTAAATATGAAATTATATAGTATCCAGTTTTTCCTTCCTATAGAATAATCGGCTTACGAATATATTTCTTCAAAATTATCACAAACATTGAAATAAATTAACATTTTACGGTTATTTGAAAAAATTAATTATTTTCCAGAATAACTGGGTGTGTGATGATGACTGGCGTGCAAGTATGGCTCAAACTTTATGTTTTGTTGGAAGTATGATTGGAACATTATTCTTCGGTTGGGCAGCAGATCAGTGGGGTCGACTTCCTGTTTTAATTGCTTCAAATCTCGTCGCATGTGCTGCAGGAGTAGCCACTGCCTTCTCAACTACTTTTGTGATGTTTACCATTCTAAGATTTATTTCTGGCCTTGCAATCGACAGCTTCTATTTCATGATGTACATTATTTGTAAGTTACTTTAGAGAATATTTTAGTGGTAATTATTTTTTAAATATCTTCCAGTGCAGGAATATGTTTGTGCAGAAAAGAGATCTGTGGTAGCTAACTTACCAATTGCAGTATTCTTAACTTTTGGATTAGTATTATTGCCATGGATGGCTTACTTTATTTGGGATTGGAGGATTTTAGCAATTGCTGTTTCAGCTCCAATGGGAATAGTATTAATTGCTCCTTGGTAAGATGCAAAATTTATATTATACAAATTCATTTAAGAGTTTGAGCTATAATTTATATGTCGATTTGTGTTTCTTGTAGGTTAGTTCCTGAATCTGGACGTTGGTTACTCTCTAAAGGAAGACACGAAGAAGTTAAAGCTATTTTAAAATCAGTTGCCAAAACTAATAATCGTGAAGTGCCAGAAGAAATATTTCTAGAGTTCAAAGTAAGAGAAACGGCTTTTTGAGAGAAACTCTCTGAGAAGCTGCTGTAAAAACTGCAATATTTTACTTTCTGATACTAAGCTTATTATTTTCAAATCAGGATTTAAAACACTTTTATACATACGTATTCACTTATGTGATCATTATCTTTGCTATTATACTGGATACCAAGACACTGTATTTTTTTCGGGACGTTAGTTACTAGAAAATTAAGTAACAGAGACCTCCAAAACTGATAGAGTTCTGTGATAGTATTTAACGAAAAATGTTTCATATCTCATGTTCTTTACATACTTGTAATTTGCTCTTGATTACTTATTTCCTTGTAAAATTTCTGATACTGTGGTAATAATTATATAATTATATTTATGTATCACATTTATTTTGAAAATCATAAAATACAAAGATACTTTTTGAGTTGATGTAATATAGACATTCTTTTTTTCAATAGGCTGTTTCTGAAAAGCTTAATAGTGCTGATAGTCAAGAACATCACACATTTCTGGAACTATTCAAAACTCCTGTTCTTAGGAAAAGGATGATCGTATTGATACTTGCCTGGTAAGTATATTTAATATTACAACTAATGAACTGAACGAATTTAGTTTGTTTCTCGAACTAAAGTGTAAAAAACTGATTTATTTACATGAAGTTTACACTCACATATATTAATGAAAATGCTGATGATAATTTTCCTTAATGAAATTTTCCATTAAAACAGACGAATATACCGTTTAATTATATTTCTTTTCTTTGTAGGATGTTCACAACTGTATGTTACGATGGCCACGTAAGAAATATTAACAATTTAGATTACAGTATTTACATAACATTCACAATAGCTGGAATATTGGAGCTCCCAGCTGATTTAATAACAATAGTAGGTTTGGAAACGTTAGGTCGTAGATGGACCACTTCAATTTCATTGTTACTTAGTGGTGCAGTTTATCTTGTGGCATCTGGAATAGTACATGGTAAGTGAGAATTTGCTGTTATAACTGATGAAATAAACGAAAAATTACAGTTGCTGCTTAGATCCATATAAAATTATAGCGGTCTTCAAAGATTACCAGAAAAAAATCTATAACTCTCAATTTATTGGGGTGATACAATTAAGAACTTTTGTATAATAAAAAGAGATGATTACAACATCAAGAAGGCGATGATCTAGATTTTTTTTCTTTATTTCTAACACACTCTCGAAATTTCTTAAACTCATCAGATTTAGTATTTTTTGGTACCTTTGGAGAAAAGACCAAATTCACTATATTTGACTTGCGTACAGTATATTAAGTTTAATGGCAAATTTTGAGTTATTTTGGGGAAAAGATTATTCTATATTTAATTATAAGGTATACGACAGTAGATTATTTATTTTTTATATGTTTATTTATTTTTTACGAGGATACTGGGAAAGTTTTGAGACAGGATGCCATTTTCAACGATTTAGGTATGTCATTTTATAGACAGAATACTTTTAATAAATCACAGCGAGTTTCAAGAAAAGTAAAGCTTCCTTGTTGGTATAGTGTCACCAGGAAAACTAAGTTGGAAAATGAATACTTTTAAGCACATTTTTATGATTTAAAACTGGATGAAGTGAAGTAAAATCATTTGAATGACTTCTTGAGACTACTGTTGGACACTCTTGCATCTTATGTCGCAGTATTTAGTAGTTTGGGGAACATTCGTGGCTGTGTAAAAATTGAACAGTTTGGCTGAAAATGTACCTTAATGCCTTTTCATGGCGCATGTTGATTCCTCACAATCGTGTTCGTGGACACCATTTTTTAAATATGAAATTGAATAAACACTTGGTGCATTAATGTATGGTGTATTCTCAATATGTTTGTAAAAAATCTTGAATTTTCAAATTATCTGGTCTCGCATAGTGATGATGTTTTCTTCACTTATTTCGTTAAAAGACTGCCACTCCTTTCTTCATCACTTACAGATGTTCCACCTAATATAAATTCACCAAAACTGCGAAAAAAATGTTTATAGGATGTTGTAGTACCCACAGTAGTTGGCATCAGTCATTAAATTCACTCAATCCACTTTAAATAATAAAGAAACATCACACAATAATGTCCATTTTCTAACTCCTTATTTCCAACACATGGATTTTTATTTTGCTGGTGTCACTATGTCAACAAGGAAGCTAAAAAAATAAAATAAAATTCGATCTGGCTTATTAGAAGTACTGTGTCTAAAAATGACGCGCCCATTTTTAACCTATTCTTAAAGATGACGCCCTGTCTCAAAACTTTATTAGTGACTCTCTTATCAATTACTACATATCGATATCAGCAATATCTCATCAGCCTTTTATGCCTTAATGTAATTATAAAAAGCACAAGTAATCTTACATAATTTTGTAAGCGAAATGATACTTTTTAAAATATTGTGCTAGTGAATATACCTTTTTTGTTCTAGGTGATCCGTTGCCTATTGCCTGCTTGGCTATGTTGGGAAGATTTTTCATTACTATGACAATGAATGCTATTACGCAATATATAACTGAAATTGTACCAACGACACTTCGAGCTCAGGGAAGCAGTTTGGTTCACGTCTCAGGACATTTAGCAACATGTTTCTCACCTTATATTATTTATTTAGTAAGTATATCAATCAACTATATAGTTATTTTTGTTAAATTTGAAAATATTATAGAAATTTGTTTATAATAAATATATGGAAATCAGTGTCAAAATTCATTTTGGATAATATATTACGCATGTATTGAAGGTTTCTAACAGAGGAAGATGAGAATACTTTTGTGTCAATTTGTCTGATAATATCTCTTATACACTTTCACAAATGGCTATAATGACCACTCATAACAGTTCAAATCTTTTTTAGATACATAAATAAAGAATTCTGTAATATAAATATATAAATTGTATTGGAACATTTTGAATTCAGCAATTAAGTTTTAAAACTATTCAGCATAATAAAAAAATCTTCTTCTGTGCTTTCAGGGAACCCAGGAACCAATTTTGCCTTTTGTTATATTAGGTGTAGCATCAGCTTTAGGGGGACTCTGTTCTTTATTATTACCTGAAACTGCCAATGAACCTCTTCCGTCTGTTGCTGCTGAAGCTGAAATATTTGGTCTTGATCAACCACTCTTTCTATTTCCCTGTATTCATCACAAGAAGAAACGAAAACCAAAATTAAGAAATACTGACAATAAAGACTGTTTAGGTAAATATATGTTTGTTTTGCAGATTTAGGAATTTTCATTATGTTTGTTCACGCTAACTATAGAAATTACATCTAACGATATATTGTTTTTACCTAATAATTTATTATACTGCATTTTGGTTAACTGCAGGCTATAGTATTAACCATAATTATATAGTTTCAGTCACAAAACTTAGAATCCTAAAAACATCAGAAATAATGTTTCTTGTTATTTTATATTCAGCACAATGTAGTAGGTCAGAAATTGTATATGTCGTCACAAGTTAAAAAATGAATTTATGAAATTGTGGTCATTATGATGCAAAGGTAATAGTAACAAATCTTCTCGAATGTTGTGACTTGCATATTATTTTGCTAAGAAGTTTCCTGTTTGACTTGAAGAGACGCAATCCTTTTGATCTTATCAAGCTGGAGGAATTTTGGCAATTCCTTTTATTTTTTCATTGCGATAAACAGCAAATACATATTATTTTATTGCGATATATTTCTTCATTTTCAGATGCAGACTGTTCAGAATTATGTGATTCTTCGCCAGTAAGAAATGCACCATTAGCATCAATCGATGATAAATGCACCAGTGAATCCTGTTAAATGATAAACTTTGCAATGTTAGAATTGATATTACTATTTTAGTTTGCATTTAATATCTTTATGAAACCTTAATTAAAAAAATTAATGTGCTACAGCATAAGTATTAGCACTATTTCCAGGAAGAAAGCTTCATATAAGAAGTACAGCATAACTCCAGAAAAGAAATACTGGCAATGAAATCTGAAGAGTACATTTCCCTAGGAAAATTATTTTTTCGAACGGTGGCGTTTCAAATAGATCAACTGAAATTATTTTTGGTTTTAAAATGAATTTAAAAAAATATTTTTATTGTGTAAATTTTAACTTTTCACCTTGCAGCAGCTTCGATTCTATATAGAAGATCGGTACTTGCAAGTATAGGTTGTAAAAACCTAGTAAAAATTTACAACAGCAGTGACAAAGGATATCACACAAAATTTCAAAACTGGTTTCGTCTTTCTACCTGTTGTTCTGGTGAATTTTCTACTCTCATATTCTTGTATTTTATTTTCTAATTAATTGCAAGTTATTTATGCCTTCCATAAGCTAAATAATATTTTTGCCATACTATTTGTCTATAAGAAGTTTTAAAATAGTTTCAGTCAAACTACAATGCGGAAATTGGGAATATTGAAATGAAAAGAAGTACGATAAGCAAATATATTTTACATGTAATTTGTGATTCATAAACTAATACAATTAACTGGAGCAAGTAATTTATATTATTATTATTATATTATTATACTCATGCCTTGCTTAAAGTGCATTTGATAAATTTGTATAATGAAAATTAACGAACAATAAATCAAACTTTTTAGGAAAAAGAGCAATCACGTTTGCTTTAGGAAAATATAGCCATTAACAGTAGTCTAACACTGACAGAATAAGTTTTTTTCTTCAGAGAGTAGATTTTAATCTTTTCATCTATCATAGTATGTGCATACCTCATAATAAAAGCAAGGGTATTAATTTAAACTAAATATTTTTAACTCGTTGCCGAATTTCGGACGTTCCGGATAATTTACTACATTATTCTGACACTGCAATTATGTCTCAATCTCTCATGTAAATTTGTCATTGGTCACAACCAACATCTATTACTCTTTATATTTTAGAATTATTTTCATTCTGTAAGGGCTATATTTTCGTGTCCTGTGTAAGTCTAACTTTCCGGAAATACCAATATCATATCATCTAAGTTGCTATTACACCTGTGCAGACTTGCACAGGAGACGCAAATGTAACCCTAAGTGAATATTGAATAATACATCATTAATTATATTATATAGCCTTTAACATGCCTTTATATCAAAATAATAAAGCTGCATTAGTAAACGCTTAATCTAAAATGTATTAACTCAAAATTATTGTAATTTATTAGTGCTTAAAATAAGCATCTTCCATTATACGTATGTCAAATTGTCAATGAATTACAGCACTGATTTTATCAGACATATTATTTTTATATAAAATAAGAGAAATAATAAAAAAACCTTTTTCAATGTTGTTTTATTTTTTTGTAAAAGTAACATTTTACCGTAGTATTAAAGAATTACTCTTTCAAATCACTAATATACTAACAAGATCGGATAATCCACGGTAAATATAGTCTACAGATCACGTTAATAGTTGGGTGGGGGGGGGGGGGGATGGTACCACTTTTGAGCTCGACAAAAATACTGAAAACTTGATGCCGGTGAAATTAAATAAATTAACATAACTATTTATCATTCAATTTTGAACAAAAAAGTGAAATAATATAAGAAAATAATTATAAATGAATAAAAAAGATGGGAAGTCCTGATGGCAAAGTCTCCGTATCCATCTGTTGAATTTATTTGGAACTACTAGTTTCAGAGCGTGTTGAGAGTTTTTAACCAATCAGAGCATGCGTGGAGAATGTAAACAACGAACTTTCTTGCAGAATGCGACGTTCCCACAGTTCATTACCATATCGCGAATAGAAAAATTCAACATAATGTAGGCCTAGTAAATAAAACATAGATTTATTATTTATTTTTTCCGTAAGTCATATCTTCCTTTTCCTAAGTAAAATTATAATAGCTAGGATTTTTACGAACTTTACGGTACTTTTTTTTCCATAAATTTTTTTTTTTTTTAAAGTCTTTATACTGTTATACCTAGGAACTTCAAATCGGAGATAACAATTACTATATAATACTCCGTTTTCAAATGAATCGGCGGGATTTAGTCCTCGATCAGCTATTGGTAAACTAAACAACGTGCGCTACTCCCATTGGCCCATCAAGTCCACTGAGAATCTTCAAATTTGTTTTCGCCCGGCCAATGGCCGCTAGGAGGCCACATGTACTTTACTTTTATCAGTGGCAATTTTATAATGTTTATCTACAGTTGACTCAGAGCATTAGGAAGGTAAGCAAGTTGTTTGTTTTATGTATTTGTGTTAGTCTAACCTATATTTGAAAAGTTTGTTGTGAGTTTTTGTAAATCATGTAAGTTAGGTTCTATTTGTCTAGTTTCAGACCATTAGACCTAAGTCTACTTTCATTTTTAGGTGCGTTCGCAACTTTTGCGAAAATGCACCTATTAGAATCGTCGTGTCTGTCCGTCTGTCTGTCCGCATG
>JAQIWE010004705.1:0-10532 GCA_034698565.1 Campodea plusiochaeta
TTTTTTCCTTTGTTTATATTCTCTTGATAAAGACTAAAGTTTGTTAGTTGAAAATTTGAGAAATTATACCTATTTTTTGAAGTTTAAGACTGTATTTTATTACCAAAACAATGTACTTATAAACAAAGTATCAATGTACAAAATGGTCTCGTATAATATATGCACTACACGTTAGTGTTCATATAACAATACTAAGGGGATTAAGCAGTTATCTTATAATTATTGACACACTATCCCCGAATATACCAGCGTATTATTTCTAAATTTTGAAAACCCTCCTTATACATAGCAAGCAAAATCACGAAGAATTAACACTGAAAAGAATAAACACATCGAGCTTGCTGAAATTCGTGCATTTTCCAGTGCGTGGTTTCAGCGTCGTTTGAGTGTATAAAAACGGACGTTCTAATCCTTCCATATTTTTGCTGATTCAACACTTTTCCTAACCAAAAAGAAGATTAAACTCAAAGTAAATGAAAAGAAGAAAAAGGCTGTCATGACAAAAATACTTGTGACAGGAACAAGGAGAGAAGAAATGGAGACGAACAAACACAAAGAAGATACCGTGGAAGCTTACAGATTTAACGGACAGTATTATATTGCAAAAGAGGTTTTGTCTGTTTAGATAATACTGTAATTAGGGATTTCAGAAGAAAAATATCGAGAATTTCAACCATCAAAATATGGAATTCAATAAAATATATTTTCATTTTGTGAAATCGCTTATTTATAATGCACGCGGAAATGTCATTTTACTTTAAAAAAAAGATTATGTTAAAAATATATTATAGATTAATCCGAATCATTAGAGTTTTATTTTACTCATTTTATATCAAATGTAAAAAAAAGTTGTAATGGATATCAAATTTCTCTTACTTTTAGTTTTAAAGGAGATTTCCCTTGAGAACATAGATTAAGTGCTTAATCCATAAAAGTACGCTGATTCAATATAGTCTATTAAACATAATATTACCCATCTACATACTGAGGAAAGGTACATTTCTTAACTTTTCTCCGTAACGAAAATTTTTGAATATTCATCTGAATTTTCCAGTAGAAATTCACATTTTCATTAACTTCTAGTACCAGCATTACTTTAGTATCTTATATGTAAGAAGAAGTTAATTTCGACATATTTTTTATTAATTTATTTATAACGGAATTAATTACCATTAGTCAGTGTTATTAATATACCTGTTAGTCCATTCACAAAATTATAATGAAATTACACCCCTTCACCATCATGTCTATATCCATAACATTGTTTTCTGAAGAAGAAACTTTTGTAATATTGAACAACAGCAATGCCTTCAGGCTTATATACAGAAAGGAAGATGCACTTTAATGGGTTCCACTGATTCCCTGTTTAAAAGGAAAGTCAGTAAGAAACTAAATCTACAAAGTATGGGGAAAAGTTATGTCTGAAAGTTCAGTGTAAGTCCTGATGTTTTCTTTAATTAATATGAATCAGTAAGCATTATAATAGCTATATGATTTTCTAAAAAGATATTTTTATTATTCAGTCTGTTTTGAGAAACATATTTATAATCAAGAATTTAGATAATTTTGTTTTAAAGTATCGCAATGTAGAAATCGTTGTATTTGGTAGTAATTGTAAGTTGTAACGAAACTAAAGGAATTTTTAAAATTTAATTACGAATTAGATAATGAAAAACAACCTCACAAATGTAGAAGATTACAGGAGATCTTGTTATCGACAATACCATAAAAAATTATCTCAGATTTCAGTTGACTTTCCACTAGCGTATAGAACAACATTTTTTCATTTTAATGGACTCTTCAAAATATATTAACACAACTTAGGCTTGTTAAGATTTAAAGTCTTATTCATCTACCTTACACATGTATAATTATATAGCAAATATATAAACAAAAATGTACGCGATGTTTCTGCATTTCGAACGCTTGTAATTATATTCCACTGAGATTAGAAAATATCAAGCATCCATATGAGCGTGAAAACCTTCATGAGAAAGAGTTGTAAAAGCTGAATTAGTAAACCTTAATAAATCTGTTGAAAACTAAGTGGAAGTATTTCAAGGACTGAAGAAAATGGAAAGCTTTTAACCTGCCAGAAAATGTAATCGTTGAATTTTCCAATCATACAGTTTAAATAAGTTTCCTCTTCATCATTTCAAGCTCTTCCATCAGACATTATAAAAAAAATCATGGAGAAAAAAGATTAAACATGATGTGGAGACTGGAGATGCAATCTGTGGAATTGAAAATAATAGTTCTTGTCAAGTAGGTGACATAATATTATTTTTTAAAGATAAACAGAATTCTCATTGTTTCCTTGACTATTTGTGACAATCAATTGTTTATGTAAATCATACCCTGTACGACGTTCACAAAGTTTGCACTGCTGCTGTTAAATCTTTTCACGGTTCTATTAGTTCTGTATCTTAAAGATTCTGAATTTTTATTGACTTAATTTGAAAATCAGTAATGCATATTTGAAGGGAGAGGCGGGGATTATCATTATTTAATAAGATCCTTTTTTGCATCTTTTGTGGAGAAAAGGTAAGAAACAATACGGAAATTAACAGGTATACATACAGTTTCCATGTGCTTATTTATTGCATGTATAATCATTTGAATGAATTTTTATTTGAAATTCGCCATTTGTGGTTGAGGTTGAGCAAAACGTATAGTTCTTTATCAAAGACTCTATGTATGCTTACAATATACTTAGCATGATTAATATAGTACTACGTCAACTATATTTTTTAGTCTAGAGATAATTCTAATACCGGCGATTCACTTAAAAGGAAAGGTTTGTAATATTCGAGTATGACTAACAATAAACTTAAATCTTTGGCAAAAAAACTCATCACGTAATGTTGAAGAAACGTTTCGCCTTTACCAACGTAAAGAAGATTATTTTGCGAACATCTGATTCTGCTGAGTAAAAGTGTGATTTGAAAACAAGTAGGAAATGATCACAAGTATTGTCATAGCAACTATACCATGAAGGTCTCTCATACTCTACGATTATTTTCTCTCATACTCTACGATTCTTTCTCTCTTCTCATTTCCTTTATAGCTTATAGGGTTGTCCTTTAACACTATTTCGTTATCAGGACATTAACACCGATAACACCATATAAATGGAAACAATAATTACTTACATTACTTTTAATATTATGAATCATTATAAGCTAGTCGATAATTAACAAGATATAAAATATTTAATTCATTAATCAGATTAATCTCTATCTAAAATATTTTTTCGTCGTGATAAATGAGGGTCGAGGAATTATATTTTCAAATAACTAAATCCATATATTTCCGATATTGAAAAGTATGCGATAAGACGTTACTGTTATTAATTATTTCAGGTAATCAGATATCTCTACGAATGAAGACCACATTTGAAAGGTATACTTCAGCATTCAGCAGAGAAATTCCAATACTTCTGTAATTACAATTCCTTATAAAAACTCTCAACTCAGCTTCTCAGATATCACATATTAATTCTGGATTCCTGGAAATGTTAATTTTCACAATTTCAGAGACTATATGATGTGCAACATTAATTTTCCATTTCTACAGATTGAACTCGTATATCAGATAAAGAAAATAATAAACGCAATCATATATGGTGTGAATAAATTTAGTTTTGAGTGATACAGTAAATTAAATTATTATGTTATATGGAACGTACAGTAATCTATACAGAATAATTAAATGTGTAGATCACGCGTTCAATGTTCATATTATTCGAGACTATTTTAGTTTTCTTACCATTAGATTGAATTCCTAATTACCATCGGCATACAGTATATACAGTTTGCTTACTGAACCGAAAATCGTTTGGTTCAGTACAAACATATAATTATATTAATTTAACGGAGATCACACTTTAAATCTTTAAACTACAAACTAATGTCGGGAATCTTTAATTTCAAATCATTAACATATGTAAAAATTATTCAATAGATCTACAACAGAGTATTAATACACATCAAAATAAATAAATAAATAACAGTCGAAGACCGAGTTCTACATGAGATGAATACGGTGACCGTACTCTTCATATGTGGTGGAAGCTTATTAATTATTATTGTATACTAAAAGTTTACATGAGTTTTTTTAATTCATCAATGATTCTGATCTCAGAATAAAAGACGATTTTGTCTTGAATTTCCTAGTTTACTGCAAATTCAGCATTGACTAATTATTTAGAAAACCATTCTGTAATAGTCAAACTATTACATATTTTGTAAAAAGTTTGAGAATGAGTTTGCGTTAAATTCGAAATTTTACGAGAAAATCGTCTTTTATTGTCTGAGATCAGAGCCAATGAAATATGAATGCACACTAATACAGTAATGCTCAGCAGAGCAATTGTATCAGGAGAGAGGTAATGCTGTAGAACGGAAATTAACAGTGTTATTTATTTCGGTATTGAACAAAAAAATAAACCTTATTGGGCTCTGTATATCTGTTATTCACTATTATAAAATGTCCATGTTATACACATCTTCTACTGTATAATCCTCACTGAAAACTATTTTCCTGTTTCGGTAAAATTAAAATTATAGGAGCCCTTAAACAGTCATAGTCGTATATTTCTACTTAATATCATGTGTAAATAACTCATTGAATAATATTATTAAATTTAATTAATTATTAAAGAATATTATTAATTTTAATTAATTATTAAAGAATATTATTAATTTTAATAGATTATTAAATGATAGATATTATTAAATTTAATTAATTATTAAATAATATTATTAAATTTCCTGAAAAATCAGTGTTATACGTTATAGTAATAGAAGTCATTGTAATAAAACACAGTGTTGTACACATTTGCGAAATTATAATTCTTTTTTATTTCTTCGCCCTCTTAATATTAAATAATAGCTAAGTTTTAATGTTATCCTTCTCTAGTTCATATATTCTCGAGTGATACAATTATCAATAAATAAATTATAATAATATTAAAACTTACTCATGAAATAAATCTAAGTAGTGGCTACCCTGATCAAAATGTTTCTTTTGTATGCTTTTCATTGTCTTTGCTTTCTCATTGGTGAGAATAGGAAAGACCATTCTATTTGTTTGAAACACTCCAATATTTTATATCTTCTATAAGAAAAAAATTAAACGAATTGAAAATTTACGTTGTTGGGGTTGGGAAAAAGATAATTTATGCAATGTTTTCAATAACCAAAATATTATAAAATAATAAATAAAACAGTGTAGGTTTTTAATACATTGTCAGTTTAATCTGAAGTTCTTGGGTTACACTATATAATCACATAATTATTAAATAACTTTAACGATTTTCATATGGTGTCATTAACATATATCAAGAGTTTGAGAGGACTAAGCCCAAGCGTTAAATTCGTTCACTTATTTATTTTTTACATTAAATTTAATTAATTTGTTATTCATTTCTCTTTTTTTAATTTTTTTATTGAAGCATCGATTTTAAAGCAAATGCAATATCTTAATAATACGAGTAATTTTAAAATATTTTTCATGGAACATTTTTTTTTTTCAGCATCTACTGTTAAACAACTGACCCAGAAATTTGCGTCATGATAGTTTGCACTTTGCAGGCCACAATTTTACAAGAGTCATACTGATCCAATAATACAGAAACCACAGCACAAAACATCCAACGGAGCTAACGAAAATAAAAAATCAGGTCTTAAATAGGCATATAAAAGAATAGCATGTGTAAAAATATTGTTCATTTAGTTTTTTTTTTCGTATTGCTTCTACAGTATCTTTTAGCGGTAAAATCCTCGTATATAGTAACATATACTCACAACAAAACTTGTTACTATAATCACTTTTTATATACTGTAGACTGATTCCAATCTCTCAAATTACGATACGTTGAAGCTTCCGTATATAGTTACTGTATACTTACTATATATATTATATGATGATTTTTTTTTTCATTCTCAAGCAAAAAGATATACCGTAGCACTCACTTTCAGCAGCCTTTTTACAAGCATAACATTTTGTTAACAAAGATAACAAGACATGATATACTTTAATAAAATATTATTTGAAAAGATTTTTTATATAATATAAAAAAAATGGTATAATACATAGCGATTTGTTGCGGAGATAGAGAGCAGAGAACTATAGAGATGTGAAACTAGAAGACAAAAAAAGCTCGTAGTTTATAGAAGTATGAATAAGTAATACAAGGTATAACTGCAGCTGTATCATATAGTTAAAGGGTTACTTGCGGCTAAACTGACTTTTCTGATATTATAACAAAATATTAGTCTTCTTGATATAAATAACTCATATTATTTTTCTTAACTCCCAAAAATCACCGGTTGTGGAGATATTCATTTTAGAAAATGCATGAAAATAAGCTGTACGATAGCGGAGCAAGCGTGTCTCAAAATAAGACAACTGCTGATATATGAATAAAATGATTAATTTGCGTCATCTTTAAGTCAGTTTTACTACTACTTAATAGATATGTGTTCTTCAGCAAATAATTTGCATATTTTTGCAAGGCAGCGAAATTAAGCAGGTTGGTTTGTGCTACCTTGTGAAAAATCTATCGACTATATAAATAGAAATATCTCTTGATCCGTTGGGTAAAAAAATGTCAAACTTTCACAGAAAACCGGAAACTCATTATCTGCAGGTAACCCTTTAAAACATTACTCGTAATGGAGATTATAATCGAGATATTTGTGTTACCTAATAAATCATTACACAATCCAGCGTATATGTCTTGCTGGTTTGATCGTACTATATACTTGTACAATAACTTCGAAGCATATAACAACGTGGACTTGTTATATCTCATCAAATAAGTGTCATTCAGACATCGGTTGTTATTTATTACTCCTCAGATTTTTTTTCGTCGCAACAAAGCTCATATTTATTATAAATCACGTATTCGAACATGTTCTATTATTTTCAGTTTTCATGTTCTCATCAAAGTGATCAGTTAAATGAAATACTTCAAATTGACCATGCCATTGATGTCTCACGACGTCAATGAAAATATAAATAGCAAAGTAAATATTGACAAGCTCTGGTAATTTTAATTCAAATATCTTGGAAGAATTAAAATGTCAAATTCCCATACGCAAAGACGAAATCGCGTATGCCCGTCCATGTGGACATAATTTTAGAATGACTAAAAATATTTACATTAAATTTCGTAATTTTTATTTTTGTAAATGACTATTGCTTACACACAATTTTCACTTCGTAATATATAATTACTGTATAGTATTTAATAGTCAGTTATCAGAAATATATTCTGCTCTTTGAATTTGCAATACACAAAAGAACAGTTTCGTTAGAATAAAAGTGCAAGAAATAACGAAAAAGAAGATCACAGGTTATCTGTGTCATTTATTTAATTACAAGCGTGTGTCATAATGAATTCGTCATAATGAATTCGTGATTTATCACAAAGTTAGGAATAAGTTCGGAATTGGCCTATTACAAAATCAAAAGATAGAGTCAAGCTAATAGTATTATTGCATCTATTTTAGTACTTATTAATTAATAAAGATAAAAAACTATGGAAAGATATATAAATGTAAATATACCTTAATTCACAAGTTTCGAACAGCAACATATGTTATGGTACCACCATGCATATTCCTTTTACATATTATGAAGTTTATTACAACTTAAAAAAATACAAGAAACATTTGTTTTCTCATCGTCCAAGCTTTGACCGTATAACATTACTCTTTCACCTTCAGTACACAAAATTAGCGTCTTCTTTCGTGTTAGCTCCACAGTGTAAACTAGCGCTGAATTAACTGAACCATATAATTCAATTACCCTTACAACGTGCTTATGATGTATATTGCAATATTTAAAAGAGAGGGAGAGAAAACTACATGCTTGTATGAGAAAACATGTATTTTATTATCCTGCTTCAAACCCCTAAAGCACTTTTAAGTCATGTGGATTGAAAGATTTAATTTTTGTTGTCTGTACAAAGTTGAAAAGCTTTCTACAGAAAAAGAAAATTTAGTTTAGTTGGATTTTCTGTTGCCAAGGATTTATTACCATGGTTGAAGTTTACTTGGAGGAATTTGAAATGATATTACTTGGATGAGAAGTAATTACATTTTGCTTCCAGGAAGATTTTTTAATCAAGAGAAGGAAGTAGTAGTACAAAATATTTCAATGTCATTGTGAACAACGGTATAAACAACTCGTGGTAAGATGCATATGATATTTTGATATAAATTGAGTTTTTTTAATTGACTTGCAATGAACATTAGAATAATTAGATATTTGCTTCAATGAAATACATCGTTTTCCGCGTAACGAATGTTAATACAGTGAATATAACATAAAGGGCAATGTTATTATGGAGTACTGCATTTCGATATTGATGATTCCAGTAAATTTTCCCTTAAATTCTAAAATATCGAATTTTTATGTGGTACCATTAGAATGAAAATACTGTACTGATTGATTAAGTTTTGATTTTTAATGCTATTGTTTTGATTAATCTAATTTCTGTTGTACAGTATATCAAATTATTTTTCAGTATTTCGAATTTGGGAGATATTACGCTCATCAAGCACTGTAATGGTAAAGTAAAATAATATTAATCTTAATATTGCAGATATAACGATCCGTAAATAACACGACTGGCAAGAGAGATATTTTCATGTTATTGCCCCGCGTAAAATAAGTAATAACTATAATCGAAAAAAAGAGGTAAACAAGATACAAAACCACACTTTCATGCCACCATCGAGTTGAAAATTGTGATATTGTTTAGTACAATCAGTATGATCACAAAGTTTATACGTGGATTATGGTACAATTAAAAGCATATCACGTTCTCCATTAATTTCTATCTCTTCAAATAAATTGATCATTATCAGCTGTAACGAGTGGATAATAATGCAGTGATTTTTATCGATTTCAAAAAGTAGAATCAGAAACAGTACTTTTTTCAGCACGATATATGTACAAAGCTGACTTGTAGATAATGTCATTTATGTTTTATTAATGCTTGCGGATTATAGTTATCCATTATAATAAGAGATTCATGACTTGCACATTTCACTATTTTGCATACTTTAGATCTATATAACAGTAAATGCTAATTAGGTTTGCTGTCTTCACTTTGTTTCAATAAATTGCGTAGTCTAACTATAGTAAACATTATTCATAGAATATAAGCTTTATTATCTATGAATCTTCGTAAGATTATGAGATTTGTCAACTTAATTACGTTAATTCACGTAAACTTTCCTTATAGAGGAAGTTACAATGCACATTCAAAATATATAATAACAAATCCTTTATAATAAGACATATTGTGTCTTGCATTTGTGATAGGAGAAACATTTTAGTTTTTTACTTCCTTAAAATAATACTTATAACTATGAATAAAAATAGAAAGTTCAGTTATTAAACTGTTTCAGGGCGCAAAGGTTTTCAGAATTAATGGAATTGTTCCAATATATAGGAATGTTGATGTAAAACAATGTTCGCTGTTAAAGAAAATAGACACAACAATAATATAAAATACACCTCACAGAACTGTAAAATTCTAATTCAAGTCTCAACTCTCTCATACAAAATTTATAATAAGCAGTTCAGTTTTAAGAGCCGATATAGACAATGAAAAATGTCAAAATCTAGACATACTTAATATTTCCCTTTATTTAAATATTGTAGTTTTTCACGTTTAATTTTTTAAAAAGCTCAAAAGAAATGACAGGTAAATATATAAAGAGTCCTATATAACTTTGAACGTACCTGATAATACGAATCTATTGCAAAAAATTAACAACATATAACGTACTGTATACTTATTGACTTCTCTCATCGTCGAGATCCCATAAACCACTGAAAAACGTTGCTCCCTTAATCAGTAAAGCAGAAAATATTAACTCACCTGAGAAGAAGAAATAGAATCATTAAAAATACGCTAACATTTTTACAAAACTTTCACAAATTTTAGTTACTCCAGCATCATCAGTTTTATTTTGAGTTCCGCGTGGTCTTTTCTTATAAAAATATAGAAGTTACTTAATTTGTCAAAAGGAGACACAAGAAAGTACAGTTCCATATTACGTATTAAATATGAGAAAATATTATTAATAAGGTATGACGAAGTGAATTTTAAAAGGTTACAAATAGAGGAATATATTGGTTTTTGACTAATCGAATCAGTCCTGCTTCTGTTTCAAAAACTGTTAGCAAATCTGAGTCTATTAAAGTTCTAGTAATTATTTGAACCCACTATCATTCTTTACAAAGAGCTGAAAATGCCTGAGCAGCACTGAAATAAATTATTAACAATAATTTAAGTAATTCAGTTTTGTCACATTTTAGATTTTACTAGCTCACACCTTTGTTAAGTTTGTCAAAATTGAGTAAAAAAAGACCAATAATAAACTGTATATAACTGGTAATATTTCGACATTTGTGAAAATTTGGGAAAAGAAGATTTTACAGGGGCTCCAGAATGGATTTTGAGCATTTTGTTGGAAGAGGAATATAATCAAAATATTTTGTAAACACTT
>JAQIWE010004706.1:0-10530 GCA_034698565.1 Campodea plusiochaeta
TGTCTCCCGTTTGTGGGATCAAGGGTACTAAACCACCTGACTGTTGAATCCCATAGTCCTCTAATATTCAGTATAAGATAATAACCTTTGATATTTAAAATTAACTTGTAAGATTTGCCCAAATTTCTTTAAATTAAAGACCAACTGACAGTCTTCTAAGTGTCTGTGTTTTATGTATTACCTTAAAGTTATAGTCAATATAAGTTCAAATAACGAATTTTAGTAATTTTAATTGCTGTTAAAGGGGAGAAAAACACTTCGTTAAAACAGGTGGGAAAGGTGTGACATAACATCTCTCAGAGAGATTTAGTAAGAAATCGAATAACCAACAGTTCAGTGAACATCTGATTATTTTGGTTATAAAATAACGTTGAAATTTAAAGGAACTGTCTTTTCAGTCATGTTTTCTCTCTTTCAACATTAGTTTTATTTTGATTATCATTTTAAAACCTTTTTCTGTATTACATCGACATGCAAATCAATTGAAAAAAATATATAAACGAAGTATGCATTTTGAATCACTATCCATTATAGTGAAACCTACGATTAGAACCACATGTACATTTGAACCACGTACTATCACGATCTTCTCAATGTATTTAATGGACAGAAGTATATTTTGAAGAAATTTGATATTTAGTGCTAAACTTAACTAATTTTTTAGCGAAGTATAGTTACATAACATACAACTTTATAGGTTCCTTCCTCAACATAATATATTATTTTACACAAGTAATTCTTAAACATTTAAATGGTAAGGCTATTTCGTTTTGATGAGTATATTAAAGGAAATTTAAAATTGAAATGAAAAAATGGCATACACTGTAGAAAATACTAAAATAGTTATACAATTTTTAACCAGAATGTGTTGTCGCAAAAAGTTATTTCACTGTAGAGCAAGAGCAGCTTGTAAAAATGCTGCTGTAATTGACCTGCTGATGCACATGAGAAATTTAGTGTGTCGCTTATATACTCTATACAAAATGTTAAGAACCTATTCCACTTTAGAAAGTTTATGATTTCGACAAGAGAAAGTTTTGTTTACAATGGTAAACAGAAGTGACTCTATTGTCCACCCTTTTGTTAAGGAACTTTTTTTTGTATTGGATAAATTATATTCAAAATAACGAAAATGAATTTGTCAAGGAAATAAATATTGTGATATGATTTTCGTTATGTTTTTACACACGATTAGCGATATTGGAATACTAGGAAATCACTATCTCCTCGCAATGTTAAATTCTAGTTTAATAATGCACATGTGAAGTCTAATCTTTCTCCTAAATTTTCAACAATCGGTTTCAAAAATTCTTTCACACCCTTTTTAATCTTTTTCTAACAGCTTGTCCTTTCCCCAACTAAAAAAAGTTTCTAGTAGCTATTGATCAACGTAAGTCGATCATTCAGTCGAATGGGCTCGTTAAAACGCACTAGCACTTTGGGAAGGAGCAAAGGAGAGGGGGAGGTACTTCTGCATGAACGGTCACTTCACCCCCATCTTTATTCTTTTCTTACCCTCACCCCTCTCAATGCTTTTTAGGGAAAAGCTACACTCAAATTAAATCAGGGGTTCCATTTTTCCCTTCAAAAACCAACATCATTATATTAATTTCAATGTCCAAAAGACAGTATACTGTGACAAATTGGTCTGGTGATATTGATTTGAAGAATTGTGTTTTGTTAATATATTCCTCTCTTATTTTTAATCTTGAAAGATCAAACTAGTCTTCCGATCCACATTCGTCTAGAAAATATCAATAGTAATGAGTACTGAAAAGTGCAAGTACTGAATATAATAAGATTATAATAACCTTACTAAATCTACTAATAAACGAAATTCTAAGTAGATTCCAGTATCAAAATAATAAAGTAGTAATAAAAGTAATCCTTAATTAGATTCTATCCTACAGTATATGTAAATGAAAAGTGTACATTGAACCTGCTGGAAAAGTGCTTCCTGGTCCATTCACCATCCCTTTCCCTGCTGTGCAAATTAAAGGTCAACATTGTCCAATTCCTATTTACTTTGATGTTTTCCAAACCAAGTCATGAATATTTCACAACCTATAATTATTCTCCAGTGCTGTAACTGGAATCAACGAGACCGCTTCAAATTACGACAGGTCCTGGATGTATCTCGTCTGTTTGGATAAAATGAATATTTTAACAATGTACAATTTCCTACAGCTGTGCTTAATGATTCTCTGTGTTCGAATTTTAAGCTTTTTGTGTCAATGGAGAAAAATTCGCTTGTAATTGCGTTTGTACTGAACAAACTTTGAGGAAGGAATACAGTTGAAACAAAAATAAATGTTACAACCGAGATATTAGTGATACTCGTCTGTACAATGGAAAATGCTTGGATATTAATAAGTGCTCGGCTGGGAGAGATGTATATATGACTTTTCATATATAACAAAGTGCTCATTATCAACTTTATAAGCTTCGCTCGTGACTTAAGAAAACTATTCAGAGGTTAAAGAAAAATGCCACCACTTTCTTCACATACATACAGGGTGGCCCAAAAGTATTTGGTTCTATATTCAATCAGCACTATCTCAAAAACAACCTGAACTAGAGACCTGATTCTCTCATCACATTAAAATTCTATCAATTCTCTTTCCAACAATGTATGGGTTGTTGGATCAGATACGGAATATTCGTAACCATGGCCAATTTACAAAGAAGTACCAAAAATAAAAGTTTTAAAATCAAGGAAAGTGAAAAGAAAATATATATATAAAAAAATCAAAAATGTTCCAGAGTGTATTTTTGCTTTTACATACGTACCTTTACCTTGTAAAGTCTTGAAAATAGCAGAACAACAGAAAGATTTTGTACCTTGTTGTTTCAAGACACAGAACATGAAGGGACGAACATTTCTGAATGGGATAAATTCAATCAAAATTATATTTCAACATTCATTTCAAGGTAAAAAATCTATTGAGTTATGTGATGGATTAGGAAGTTCCCCGTGTTGAGCTTCTCAACCAAAAATAAAACTGTTAAATCATTATAATCCATAAAAAAATGACACCTTTTTTCTCATCCAACAACTTTTATTTTTGACACCTTTTTGTGAATTGATCACGGTAACGAAACTGTCATACCTGTTCCAACAACCCATATATTGTTGAAAGTGAATTGAGAGAGCTTCAATGGTGGTAGAATTAGGTCACTAGGTCAAATAGGTTTTGAGATATTGCTGATTGAATCTAAGACTAAATACTTTTGGGAAACCCTGTATATTGGAAAATGCTGTAAAAGTCTCTTCACTCAGTGCGTGACGCACTGAGTCACGCTGACGTACTGACTGACGTACTGAGTACACTGAGTGACTGAGTACGCACTCAGTACTGACGCACTGAGTGACTTCACTCAGTACGTAAATGCAAAACTAAACATTTTAATCGTGCACAGCGACAGTCAAAATTCGGATTTATATTTTGGTGTATATATAACTTTTACCATTATAGTATTTATCATAGTTTATGAAGTTAGTTTACTTTCCTATAGGTCAAAAAAAAAATTACACATTTTTAGAAAACATTTTCTTTTTCTGCTATTTCTGTAAAACTGTAGTGGGCCACGGCGTTGTAACATCTCCCCATATTATGGGAGAAATCTCTACTGCGATTCTAGTGTACCTGATGAAACCTTGTGGGTCGAATACACGGTCATGCACTATTCCTATCCTAACCATTATTTCCTAGATAGGTGAAGTTATGGGTACTAACACAACTAACGGTTGAATCATATGGTCCTTTAATATTCAGTGTAATATAATATCCTTTGATATTTAAATTAACTTTGTAAGATTTGACTAAATTTCTATGAATTACATTGTATACATGTACTTCTTTAAAAAATATATGAAACGGAATTCACGAAAACAGGGAAAGGTTGCCATTGTAAGTGTACTACCATTTTCATTGTGTTTAAAATTATAACTTTTGAAATAAAAGCAAGAATTATTACAGGTGCACCATATATTTTAATAATGATTCTACCTTGCTCATTAAATAAAATATTATAGACATATTAATAATCCTAATAAAAAATAAGAATCTTGACAACTATAATCCAGTTCATTCACATCTAACAACGTAAGTAGAGTTTAAGAACATAACTATTTGCTTACTTCATCCTTTATTAATCCACAAACCCTACATCCTTTGTGAGTTCATTTGTGAGAAATTATCCATACCTAAAGCACAAACCAGTACTTACTATCGTTTGGGGGATCCTATACTTAAAACTACAGAACTAAATATTAATCCACATGTATAAATTTCCCCGAATAAAGACTTATCATTGTATAAGCAGAGAATTAAAAGCGAAAGAGGTAGCTGTGTAATAGTGTACTTAAGCAACCTCTTCTAAAATCTCATCCAGATATTAAGTAGGGAATAATACAAGAGTTTCAGAAAGGATTTCAAGAAGGTGCTTTGGCTTGGAAAACAGGATCAGGATAAAATGAACTATCTATACGGGGCTGGAAACAGAACGTTATATTGTACCATAGTAAAAGTTGGATTTTTGAAAGCTTCTAGAGTATGGAGTTGATTATGGAGATTAATTAAGAATATTTTACATCAAATTTCAAATAAAATAACGAACCATACTGTTTTTGCTGATCAAAAAATATAAGATATAATTAAAATAACAGCCTTGAAGATGTCAATATTCCAGTACACTTGAAATTGTAACAAAGGAAAGCCCGTAAAAAAACATAAGACAATCAAGGTATTTAAAACAATATAGAAGATACTCAAATGTTGAATAAGTTGGTAAAAAGATTCACTTTTATGGTTTCAATTTCTTATTTTTGAAAATGTGCGAGTGATAATACAACAAAAAATTTAATCAGCAATGTGTTTGTAATGGTACAACTCAACATGATTTGAAGATGAAATTAGTGTTATTGCTTATTCTTTTTCCATTTCCATTCATGTTCGAAATAACACCTAGAACCAACTACTGTACCTTTTGTCGAAGCCAAAATATTGAATAATACTGAATTTTGCTCGTCTATATTATTACATTCAGATTTCAGTAGAAGAGGAAAGTCAGTAACGTTTTTAATTATTTTGAATAAAACTTTTGATAACATCACTTTGACCTTTCAACAAATTCTTCATGTATTATTATTTTTATTTGAGGTCTTATTTGCTAAAACTTTTGATATGTAATTATATATCAATAGCTTTAGCAAATAAGATCATTCTGAACAACAAAATGTGATATCGAATTTTATTGCCTTAGAAAAGGACTATATAATTGCACCAACCCAAAAATATTACTGACTTCCACATGTTTTATGAAAGCATGTTACTTCCTAATACTTCCTTGAAACCTGATAATACCTCCCCCTATTAATTAAGGAATTGTGGTTCCTCCCCTACGGAAGTCCAGCAAGTAATTATCTCTAAATTCTTCTTTCGGTCTAAACCTATGGATATACATATATGAGAAAGCGGATTTGAGTCCAAGTGTGAATAACGGAGATTCAGCAGAATGTAAGGAAGAGGAGAGGGGGAATAGTGTTTATATACTAAAGATAGATTGCGTATTATACACTTCCTTACGAGGGGGGTTTCTACAAGTGTGATTTCACTGGTTCTTGCCCTTTATATTTTATCAATTACCATTTCACAAATAAAAATTCTTCTTCGGTCTACGTTCATTTTTCTCTAAACGCTGCTGCAATTACAACAAAAAGTTCTGTTATTTGTATATTCTATACTATACAGTATAAAAGTAAAATAGTAAAAATATATTTATTAAAAAGTTTAGTTTAAGTTCAGTTAGTATTTTATGAGTAATTAATACAGAAACTAACTCTGGGAAAACTATTTAGACTAGACTCTTTATCCAGACAGTGATCATAAATGATCAATAAACTATACTATCGCTTTCAATATTATAATAAAGTAAAATTGATTTCCCTATATTACACATGAAACATTTAGTTTATTACATTATTTGAAACATTATGAGTTCATCGACTTCAAACATAAAATTGTTGAAAATATCATAGAATAAAAAATTAACCGTAATTTGACCACCTTTTCTTTTTTTGTCAACTGAACAATGAGTTTTTTGTAATTCTCTAAAATCTTCTTCTTTTTAATATAATAATAATCTGTTTGCTTCTCCTTCATTTAGCATCAAATGACAAGAAAACAACAATTTCATTTTATCTATTTATACTGTTAAAGTAAATAAAATGACAAATAACCAAACCTTGTACATTATTATGAGAAATCACTTACTTTTTCATTCCATTTGGGCATCCACTCTTGAGCGTTTGTCTTCCTCACGCAGGTACAGAACAATATGATAATCCGTCTCTCATAGATTGCGTATACTTGTTTTCTATTATCCTCTCTGCAAACAGTTAGGACACAAAAGAGCAAACTGAAATGAAGGATTAAGCCTAGGTTTTATCTCGTCTCTTATGGAAGAGCTCGGTATTATGTTAGGATGACTAATGCTACATAGTAGGTGGAATCTTGAAATATTTTCATACGTTTGTTTCAACTGCTTGCTGAGTAGCTATCGTGTGTACACTCGCAAATTCCAGGCTTTAAAATGGTTTCAAACACTTTTCCAAGTGGGACCAACCACTAGCTCTATAGAGAGAAATATTTTAAAAGCTCTTTTTCGGAATAAGGTTGAATAAAATAGCACTATGTTAAATTAGAATGCTTTGCCAAAAACATTGTAATTTCATACTTGCTGAGCTTGAAAACAAAAATTTAATATAATAATGTCAGAATTGAAGTGGTGATCATAAAGCTGGTTCAAAATATTAAACAGTATAAAATGTTTATAAAAAATTATTTTTTAGGAAAAGTGATTTACAAAGTACATTACTCACTCCTTCGTTATGCAACTGTTCCTGAATAGCTGAAATTGAAGAAAATGAAAAATATGAAACTGTGTCATTGAAACCAAACAAAAAAATTCACCTACCACAATCAAATGATAAACTATTCCAGACAGTAAGGAATAATAATATTGAAGTAATAGTATTAAAATATTGCCATTTACTTAATTTAAAATAAGAAAAATTAACAAAATGAACATTCGTCACTTGAAATATTTATTTATCCTAAGTATATTTTCCATCTTAAATTGCTTTAAGCTTTTATTCTCACAACAATTATAGTTTTCTTTAATATTGCTATTTCTCGAACAATGAAATGACATAATAAAGAGACATTAAATAATTATTTTCCATGGTTCCCCATTAACCAAACCGGCGGGAGGGTCAGCAAGGAAGCAAGTCTGGAACCTTCCAGACAAAATTTGATCTAGAAAAGGAAAATCTTTTCTAAACCGTGTAAGAATTGAATGGTCTGTTTGAAGTAGATATAATTCCTTCAAGTACTTGTTCCCCTATTTCTCCTGCTCTTAACCGCTATTCATCCCACTACATCCCCATACTGCAATTCACCCCCTCTAAGATATACCTTTCCGAAGGACTAAGTGGTGGGAAAAGCTACTATCGATTTATACTGTATATTCAAAAATAAATCACAAATTTTTCACTTCATCTCGTACCAGCGCTATTGTTGAGTAGGAAAGAGAAAGAATGTGTACTTAGAAATATACACCATCATTTATGTAGTGCGTATGGTGTGGATTTGGCTACTTTTAGTATATTGACATTATAGAGATGATTTTGCATTATTATGGCAATAGTGTAAATTTCTATATTAGAAATATTTTAGTGTTCATGCCTGATTTTTAAGAACATATAGCATTCGCCATTCGCAACAGTCATGTATTTTAAATCTCTCTCACTTTATTTTGTAATTTTATTCTCCCTTTTTTGTTTCATGAGTAATATATTGATCTGATACACAATACATGTACAGAGCATAAAATATTATTACATAATACATATTAATACACAATACAAAAACATAAAAATAATCAGTTGTATAGTATACTTTAGTGTCGACTTTGATCAGAACCAAACTCTTTAGCACAAGTTGGTTAGACGAGTACGAGGGGTGAATCACTGAAGAACAATTTTCTGAACACCGATGAACTCCAACCGAACACTGAAACCAGTGTACATGTTTTTCTGAAGTGGTTCACACCTCGGTTGAAAATTAGAATATATTAAAAATGTGACATGATGAAATGCGTTTTTGTAATAATAATGTGATAATAAACTAATGTAATAGCACTTTCTCTTAAAACTTTAGTGCCCAATTTTATGTTTTCCCAGTCTTACTACTGTCCACGCTATTGAATTAAATCATTTTCATCATTGAATCTATTGTGATTTTTAATATTGAATTAATTTAATATTGAATGTACAATAATTATTATTCTCGTAGTCTTTTAACATTTTTAAAATGCTTCAGGTAATACTGTGTTTCATGATGTGCAGTAACCCATCAATATCTCTGAAGTTTATTTATCTTGTATAATTTTCAATTAAAATTATATTTTTTTCTGGAAGTCACTTATTATATCTTAATAAGGGTCCATAAAATTAATTATTTAGTACTGCTTATAAATCTGCAAGAAATAAACAAAATACAAAAATGGTGCGGTGTATAACCTAATCATTATTCCTATTCATATTTAAAGGCGTATTTTTTCCAGCGGGAAGCCATCTTTTCCATCACAACTTATCGGTCTCTAGGGAAAGCGAGTACAATAAATGACAAAGAGAGTAAAACGGGATATGTGTGTTAGAAATTGCAGCTCCCCGCTGTAAAAAAAAATACATTTTTAACTATTCATTAGTTGAATCTTGAATGAGATTTTTGTGAATTTTTAAATTCTGTAAGTACCAAATTTATATCATTTATTTATATATCATAAGCTGATTTCATTTATTTTATTGTTATTTATATTTTTTAATGATGACACATTGGTGTCGAAACTAATCATGAACAAACAACATACTGCTGGAATAAGGGTAATACAACTCACCGCTTTTGTGTTTTGTTTATTTCTTACATTGAACATCCATCATATCAATATGAAAGTGTCTGTATATAAATCTAGTTAAATGTTTTTGCTTTTTCATAATTATGATTTCCTGCTGTGTAATATTACCTGCTGATTGTTTACTCTCGTATCACCTGCTCCTAAAAGCCTTCTGCTAATGAACCGAAGTAATTATATTTCATTTTTCGCCTAGTTGGTGGCGCAATGATCACTTTTCACGTTCCTCTCTACTGAAATGAAACGAACGACATAATTACATCTCCAAACATACCAAAATCAATACATCTACTAATGTCGGCGTTTGTAATCTTTAATTACTGCATAAATAATAAATGAGGTTTTTGGAAGTGTAAAAAACAGCAGTATGCATGTATGATGTTCACTAACCGCCGAGTTGTAGTGTTTCCATCCCCTGTCCTAATGAAAACTAATTATTTATTGACTGGGGCTAAAACTAACAAGAATTAAAAGCAGGCGGTGATGTTGTATAGGGTGTATTTGTATATTGAATGAATGAGGAACTGTCTGTCGGTGGAAGAGGGGAGTTTTATGTTTGAATGAGGATCAGAATGAAGGGATTTTCTCAACTTGTCAGTGATCGAGTATCATCATACCATAAATGTGCTTTATACGCAATTTATTCAGTTAGTAGACATATGGAATGTGTGAATTCCTCTTCATTTTAATTCTTGTAGGATGTATTGATATCATTTTTCACACTTATTTTATTGTTATTTCATTCTTATGTATCGAAGGAAAAAAAATCATTTCTTTCTTCTTAATACTGCGAAATGTCAAGAATGTTCAGCAATGTCAGCAATCCTGCTTTGACAAAAAGTTATGACAACTGTTTCCAGGTTAGAAACAAAAACACAAGCTGTGCCGAGCATGTAAAAGATATTAAGTATTTGATTAATATTTTTAATAATATAAAATTTTTGCTTACGAAAATTTAAATTAATGACAACACTTTCGAAGGAAATAATCCCAGATAAAAGTACGAACCTCTTATTCCTGCACATACTGTATTACTTAATATTCTATTCCCTAATAATCATAAATTGACTATTGAACATCTACAATGATGACGTGATACTACCCTACTGTACATACCTTAATATCAGCACAAGTTGGAGTTTTACGATGTGGCTAACACCTCTCTCCATCCTCCTATAACAAAATCAGAATAAGTGTTAATCTATTTATACGACCCATTTTTTTTAGACGTGGCCACTTTTGTGAATTCCAGGCACATACTAAGAAAATCTCTTGGACTGCACGGTTAATCACTCTGCGACTAGACTATGGCAAAGCCTTCAAACATAATTATCTAGAACTTACTTATATTCTTTTTAATATGTTACAAAAACAAATATGAAAGCATCAACAAAGGCTGGCAAATATTCTTTTACCAATTCATTGTTTCCTGCTTACAACTTTCATAATATTTTCTCGATACATAAGTGAATATAACTCACATAAAATAAATGTAAACATAACACAGTTTATACTGTATAATATCAAACACATCACCATGACGATTAATTCGTG
>JAQIWE010004707.1:0-10529 GCA_034698565.1 Campodea plusiochaeta
GGGGTATATGTTTTAGTGGTAGAGAGGGAGAGGGGGTCTGTCGCGTGGCGAAGTCGTTTCGGAGTCAATGATATAGAGTGGAGTTTTGTTGCTGTTTGAAGAGCAATATGAATTGAGTTACATTTCATCAATATAATATCAATATATCAGTTAATGGCCCATTATTTTTCAGCGGGAAGTCCCGATTTCCAACGCAGTTTAAAGGTCCCTTGAGAATCGAGTACAATAGAGAAAAAAGAAAGTGAAAGGGGACTTGTGTGTTGGAAAACGGGACCTCCCGGTGAAAGAAACTACACGTTTAAGTTGCACAGGAATTTTTGTATATCCTAACTTCGCTGATCAGAAAAAAAAAAGTTTATTATTATTAATTTATTATACGTACAAAGATTTAGAGAGTCCTGATGTTGAAAAAAATATGAATCTATTTATTTATAGATCGTTGATGTCCCTTTGTAGACTCCTATACTTCTGAATGTCGGTAAAAAGTTAGAAACTGCATATCAACTTTACTGAATGAATGCTTACCCTATTTGTAATCTTCAAAGAATAACATTATTTTAACTTAAATTATTAGAAGCTTGCAAAGGAATATATTATACATGAAATGATTTAACTGACGAACTACTTTGCATTGGAAAATTAAATTAAGAGCAAGAAAAATTTCGACTCAAGTGCGACTCGAACCCACGACCTTGGTCTATCCAGGACCGTGCTCTGAAGTAGTTCGTCAGTTAAATCATTTCATTCAAATAATAAATTAGTTATTGGAGAATACGCCGCAAAATGTGTTATACTTCCGACGTGATTCTAATTTGCACCACCGGTGGAAATCGAATCATGGACACACAGGTTCAAAAGCAGAATAATTATCTGTCGACTGGTATATCTAGAGAAATGAAAAAAGAAGGCAATGAAAACAAAAATAAAAATAAATGAATAAGAAAATGATCAATATTGCTCATATCGTTCTTGACTTTTATATTTATAAAAATATGAAGAGACTGATTATATAATTTTGAAGTTCTCATTGTCCAAGCTCTTTTACACACGATTAAATTACTCTATCCCCTTATAACCGTTCTTCAACCCTTTCGAACGAAATTTCTCTAATATCAAATTCCGAGTTGTACCTTTCTACCATCTCGGATAAAATATAGTCTCTCTTATTTCAAACCATCCTATTACGTGTTCGAAAACCTCTGCCAAGAAAATAACCAATAGGACCTCATGACGTCACAAGAGGTCACCGACCTCCCCAGCATTGGATTAATCAAGGATCACCCCCCGACGAAAACATTCATTAAATGACAAATATGAAAGTCATGCTGACTTCGTAATTAAGAATCCTATGGAGACTACCTCATACTGCGAATCATTGGTCATATAAGACGTGAAGGTAGTAAAATAAACTCATCTTTTTTTCAACTTTAGACATTTCGTTTATGATGGAAACTTTTCTAGAGGTATAGAGAGAAAGAGAAAAAAGTTAAAGACTTGGATACAATACTTTTAAGGGTCTCCGAAACGTGTAGTGAATAGGTATGCGCTTTGACTTCATTTTCTTACCGTTTTTATACGCTTTGTTTCAAAATATAAGTTGTAAAGCTCGGGTAATAAAAGTTTATTGTATGCACTTTGCGAAACGAGGGCCGGATATTAACATTTTGTTTCTTTCACCTGTTTTTTTTTGTGGATTTTTTTTTTCTTTTTCAATCATCGATTTGTGATTTGGAAACAGATGGAGAACAATAATCAAATATATTTTTGATGTGGAGATTATTGAGATGTAATTTGGAAATAAGAAAATTGTTATTGATTTTCTTTTTTATATTGGATGAGAATAATCTATTGGAGTAGGTCATTCATCGTATTATTGACGTAAATGGTATAGTGTTAAAGTATATTTTTGTCAATGTTGTCTTGTTGTGTCCTTGAAAATGTATTTAAACGTTCGAAGTAATGGTGAATTTATAGCTCCTTGTGAAAATATTTTATTGTGGAAACGTTTAATTAACAATATTAAGTTAAACTGTTATTTAAATCTGAATTAAAAGCTGTATGACTGATTGAAATATCGTTCTTTCAAATCTTTCTGCAGAATTTATCAACGAAATAATGAAAAACAAAACATTATTAACAGAAACAATCATAAAAATTGTTATTTCCATATGAATTTCAAAAAAAGATTTCAAATTGATAATTATTTGTTTTCTAAATTTATCTCATGGAAAGTAATTAGAATTTGATAGAACCTTTTTTTCCGAATCATCGGTTAAATGCTTTACCAATATTCTGAAAAGGAATGAATTAAAATGACCTAAATAAGAAAATATGTACAGGTATTTCACTTGAAACTCATCCAAAAACGTAATCCCGCCAAAACCAAAATAATTCGCATGACTCCAAAAATGTGATTACACCGGATAACTCTTCACCGACTGCGGCAGTTTAAAAAGTATTCAAGCGGTGTCAGCGTAGACCCAACCCATCCCTAGCAAGTTGAAGTATAATACATACAGCAACCCAGCTATAGCGACGACTCGCGGGTGTTAAAAGTACGTGGTCCCATGTTTTATGGCTAAAAGTTTTCTAATTAGCGCCAAAGTTATTAGAAAAGTGTCTTAAGAAGGTGATGGCGCTGTGAAGAGGCGCTGAAGGAAAGGAGAAAAAATGGCGTAATTTGGTAAGAATGTTGGTAATCAACAAGCGGGGAACGTGCTTAATACCTGATTTCGACCCCGCACAGGATTACAGGGTACTATAGAGGGTTGGCAAGGGTTAGAGAAGTTTCGGGACTTTTTAAATAACCACTTTGATGTTAGGATTTTCCATATATTTCAATGGGCAACAGCAATATTGATTTACTTCGGTTGGACCAAATCATCATTTTTATTAGCTGATGTTTGCTATAACTGCCTGGTGAAACACCTAGCTGGATTTATCTCGGAGTTATAAAAGATTCAAAGAAGCATCTGTACCTATAGCTTCATAGAACGATTCTCGTTCACAAGAAAAAAAATTCTGCATCGAAGATCTTATTTATAAGAATGACATTATAATAATTACATATTTGGCTGATGAATATAATTAAATAGATGGCAAGAGATTTAGAGGACGTTATAATAGGCAAATTCATTTTCTTCTACTCAACTTACATCAAAATGAATTTGAGTTAAAGTCTTATGACTACTGCCTCATCTCTCATGTGGTTCTTTGATTCAGTAAGTTTGCAGCAGATTAGTTTATCTGGAATTTACATTTTCAGCAGTACTTAAGTATCGTCATTAAAAAAATTGTTTACACCTTTCTGGATTTCAGGTTCCATTAATTGATTTTCGGAAGACAATTTATAACATTATATATTTTAGATTTGGATAAATTTGGAAATTTAACAAAATTAACGGAACAACTGAACGTAATTTCTCTCCTTTTGTTCAAAGTAACTGTCATAATAGAGTAAACTACAAACTAAAACTTCTAGCACTTTCTTTCCAAAAACTCTGACAACCCTGTTTTCTGGTAAACCTTCCTCATCCCATCCGCCATATTTGTTTTCTACTTGATGGAAGTCATTTTCCAGCAGAAGCTTTTCAGGGGAATTCTAGATTTAAAATTAATTTTTGAATGGGATTAAGGACCAAATGAGGTTCAAGGGACGACTTTTGGTAGGAAATTTGTAGTTTTTTACAACCAAGTTCTATAGTCGGCGGTTAGTTCTAATAAGAGGTGAAGCAAGTCAAGAGAAATTAAGATACGGGAAGTAACTGGGTGCAGCTTGAAGTTTGCAGTCTTATACCTCTGGTGGAGTGGGTAACGTTTCAGCAGTCAAAGCTTGGGGACATTGGGTCAATCTTATATTTTGAGAAAGGGTATTTTATGCTTGGAATATTCGAAGGTTTCTTGGTGGTTTAAAATTTATCTGAAACCATTTAGTATTGTAATAAAACGTAGCATTTCCGTCATTGAATTGTCTCGTCAAAATAAATCATTCTTATTATATGTTTATGAACTTCGAACTTAAAATTAATTGAGTTTTACTTCACAAAATGTTAAATTCCTGTTTTATTTAGCTTTGGTTATTTCAGGTTAAATCAGCTTTCATCAATGATTCTATAATTATGAAGATGAAAACTGAATGTTCTAACTCTTTGGGAATATAATTAAATAGCATCTAATAAGTTTCCATTTTAAACAGTGAAGTAAAAATTATTATTAAATTCTTATATAATTTCATTCTTATTAAAATTATAAATCCACCTATAGTAAAGATCCTGCAGCAGAAAACAACAAAATATTCTAAATATCAATTAGTTTCTCTGTATTAAACGAATTATTTTTACACCCATCAAAAATAGTAACGAATATAACAAACATTGTAATGTTTGAAATAGATTGTGCATCATAAATTATTAATTCTGTTTCGCTGTATTATTCCGAAATAGTTTAATAATTAACAACGTGGTGTACCAGTACAGGCATAACACATTAAATGATTATGGAGTCACGTTCATTTAGAACATAGGCAGAATAATATGGGGATTTGTATAATTAGTGATTATTGGGAAATTTGTACTATGCATGTTTTTGTAGTTTATATGTGGTATTTCGGAATTAGAAATTTGGATTTTCAAGTACTTTATCGGGTTTTCCAATGGTTATCGTAACTGAAAATATTTCAGGATTTCTAATATATATGAAATCAGTAAATACAGAAGGTCAAATAAATCAAAGTTTGGAACAAAATAATGCTGCGTTTATACAATCAGTGAATTGTTTTTATGCCATATACATAATAATATTAGCATTGTAATATAATTATGATTTAAAATGTTTTAATCAAATTTAGAATGTTAAAATTTTTCAATGTTGTAAGGAATTTTTTGGATATAAGTGTCACAGAGATGTAATGGTAAAATTTTAAATTAATACTTCCCGGTTCATTTCATGGATGATTCCATGTTTATAATCCTCATTTCTCACTGGGGCATTTCATTTCATTTCATATTCCTTCAGTAAGACACCTGGGGTTCACCAAGAGTTAATACTCCTCGGGTAATGTGTTACCAACAGGGGGCAGTGCTAATTTGCAGCACAAAAACATTATAACCACCAATTTACATCGAGGTTTCTACTTTGTGGAGCTGTTACTCTACTGACCCATATTGGTCAGTGTGTTAATATTATCAAGTAATGCACATTATCAAGTGTAACAGAATGTGACATAAATATGATAATTATACTATGTCATCAGTATTACAGGATTTAGGCTTCCTGTAAAAAAAAATTAATTACTCTACCCACAACGGGAACAATGTACAAAATATGGATTCTTTTTCTCATAAAAATTGAAATAAGAATAAAATATGCTGTGTTACAAGTAAAAGTTCTTCTACTTGAGTTCTTTTCTTAAATCGATTAAACACTACTTTCCCTCGTAACAACATTTTCTTTGACCTCATAGTGTACTATCTTTAGAACTCAAATTCTGAACAAATTCGGAAGTTTCCATCTGAACGATAGAAACTTCCATCTAATATAATTCCATTAATTACAAAATACCACTCTGCTACCTCACACGAATTCATAGACCCTTATTTATTGTCCTCCATCTTTTGTACCCCAGAAAAAAGAAACTATACTAGAACATTCTTTAATTCTCAAAATTCTATTCTTCTATTTACAGATGTGACAGCCATTCATGTGGAAACGAAGTATTCCGAAGCTGGTTCGAATGTGACCTTGAACTGTCCAGGGGTCACGGAACATTCGTTAATTATTTCTTTGGAATGGAGATGTCGTGGCTGTGTACAGGTGAGGATGAAAAAATGGTGGGAAATAAGGAAGAAAAATTGATTTAGGGGAAATGGTGTAGGGGGGATTGGGTGAATAAATAAATTCAGTGGTTTTGTCGTGTGACAGTGGAAGAAGAAGGGACTCTTTATTTCATTCGTTTTTTTTTTCTTTAATTCAGAACCCCCCCCCCCCCTCCTCTACAAACTGATTTCAAATATGACTTTTAGTCTTTAGATATTACAATTGAATTTTTCTGTTTTATTTGGTCATAATGTCATAAGAGATATAAAGTCAGATTTTCGGGGTATATCCTACCAGACTTATAGTAGGCTACTAAATGATTTTTCAGGTAACCATTTTTAGTACAATCTAATTCACTTATTATTGTGAAGGACTTTATTGATAAACTGTAAACATAGTAAACTCGACTTCTATGCAATTTTTTTAAGTTTAGGAACAAAACGTTTTAAAAGCATATATCTTAGATGTTCGGAAATCTAACTGGAAATAGTTGATTTTGCTGACACCAATGATTGCTGAGCATGTTCCACAATGATGAGGAAACTTAAATGTGCAACTTTTATAGTTTTATTTGTAAATAATATACTTTATTAGTATACAATACATAGAACACAAGATTTTTTTTTATTATTAAAAAAAAAACTAAATTATTTTTACCAAAACTCCTCAAGATTACCAATTTTTCAACTTTTTTCTCCAGGGTTTTCCATCTTCCGGTTCCACAAGCGAAGTGAAACTGGTTGATTTTCGCAGTGAAAGCACAACAGTTTGGCAAAATCGTCAGCGAATGTCACTACTGACACCGTCAAATGCCCTATATTTCCATCCAGTTATTGCAGGGGACAGTGGGGAGTATTCGTGTTTAGTTAACAACAGGCCAAAACCAGAAGCTATCATCAAACTTATAGTACAAGGTAAGAAGAGATTTTCTTTTATATTTTGGGGATTTCAAATGGATTTTGGTTCCTATTTTATTCAGTGAGATAAACTTTCGATTCATACTCTGGAAATCTATGGTAGACCAGCATTTGCTGATTATCACTATTGCCGCTTCTCGTAATTGTAATCGTAATCCGAGGACATTTCTGGAGAAGTCATTACAAATGGAAGTATTTTATAGTAATCGAAAATTCAAGAAAGATCTACTGGTAAACTGAATTATACTGAAACTGTAATTTGCTGCTAAATGACCGAAATTTGGGTTACTTACACTGTCCACATTCTTGACAATAATAATTCATATATATCGAGTTATTTCAATTGCTTTAATCTTGATTCTAAATTCTTACGAATTAAAGGAAAAACTATTTTTGAATTCTCAGTTAGTAAACACATAGATTATTGTGTATTTTCTTTACTATAAATTATCTCTAAAAATGAGATTTTCGGATACTGATAATGCAATATTTTAATAATAACCGTTTCATTAAAGTATAGAAACCAATTATCTGATGTATAAAAATATCCTATTCTAACAGGGTAATAACAAATTTTACAACAACCACCATTTGTACTAATTTCATCAACACCATCAGCACTCCAGCAATAACATATTACCCAGAATTCCACATATTATCCCAACCTTCCATTATACAAAATGCACTTTGAACAGATTAACACTGACACATTAAAACAAACTAATTTGTTTATTGAACAACATACAACAGAAAAAAACTAATCAATTGATACATTATCGTACATAAAACCACCGCTAGGGCAAATTATTATTCTAATGGATCGACTTTGATTTAAAACTGAAAGTAATCAGGAATGGCCTCTGGATTGTTACATTATCTGGATCTGACATTCTGGTAATGGATTATATTGCTAACGGGGGTGCGATGATGTTCTTATTTCTACTGAAGGGGTGGATCTTGATAAAATATTTATGAAAGTTACTTCAACAGCAAGAGTAAGTTTTGTGTATCATCAATATATAGAGGGTGGGGGTTAGAGGGAGGGAGTGCTTCTAAAGTCGAAGGGTAGCATGGATGGTTCAATTCAAGTCTGGTCGATTGAAAGTTATTGTGAGTCAGGTTCTCAGGTAGTCTGTTTTTAGATAGAGTGAGATTGTGTTTAAAGAAGTTTTCAATCTTGCTGAGTTGAAAATTAATCCATTTTTTTCTTTCAAGTTAGGTTTTCATGTTTAGTTTAATCAGTTGAAAAGCATCTATGATATAATATCTGAAAGCATAACTGAAAGACATTTTAAAAACACAATTTCAGAATAGCGTACAACGTACACTTTGTTTGCATAAAATTGATATTCAATTTTTCAAGTTAATTCTTTTAACAATAGCTTAATTTTTCCCTTTCATAAAATAATTATCCAAAATTGTTCTATTTAGAGTTCATAATGCTGTTTGATACTATTGCAATTTTCAGTACAATAGTCTCAATATTTATACTTGAATTCACAGAAATTAAAGTCTGAAAAATAGGATTATAAACACAATGCATACTGTTATTGTTCATTAGCCGTTGATTGAATATTCAAGTTATTTAATTATAATGATGAATGGCTTCGAAAACACCTAGACCAATAAATTGTAAATACTTCATGAGTTACTTTATTTCTTTATTTCCAACGGGATAAACCCTGTTACAGAAAATACACATAGATTCAATAATATAATAAAAAGCGTAAACATTTTTTTTAAGTAATGACAAATATACAATAATAATAAGAAGCATCTATATCAGTAGACATAATTTGATAAAATATAAGATTGTAAACATAACAAATACATAAAACTCAATACATTCAATGAGATATGGAACATTTGAACTTGATAATTATGTGACAAATATATACAAACAGTGGTTTCACGTAAAAGAAACATTTTTTAACCGAAATATGGTCCAAATCGTCTACATAACAGTATACTCCATAAATCACTGTAAACTCTCAGACAGAAAAAGTCATTGATAATCTCTCGATAACAATACTGTCACCCACTCACTATACACTACCATATATTGTCCAAAATAATAACTTAATCAAACATCTACGTAACGAATCGTGCTCGAACCTCATACTACCCAAACATTGTTTATTTACGATCTTCATGTGTGAAAACGCTCACGCCACAGTCTTATCAACTAATTAGAAGAAATAAATCTTCACCAAGTTATACGGTATTATATGTAATATCAGAATAAATGTAAATTCTTCTTTATCAGGTGGTCTAATTATCCAGTTGACGTCTGCTGGTAATAATAATAATTGGGTGGTTAAATGGTACGTCATCATGGTATATGTCAATTGGATGGGTTCCGGGAATGATCTAAGGGTTACTCCGGGTTGCATTTCTTTTTGTGTATAATGTTGCAAGTATTCTGGATTTTCTTGATGTTGTATTTTTCTTTTTTTAGAATTTTCTAAAATAAAAGTTTACATTGGTTTATCTTGTCTTCTAAATATTTCGTTAATTCAAAAATAGATTCAGTTTTCTTAAGTTCGAAGTAGTATTAGACTCAAACATATTTGGAAATAACAGTTTTCTCAAGTTATCTGTAGATTTTAAAATTTTCCGATAATAGTGATCATTAGATTACACCATCAAAATTTACTATTTTACATTATACAGTATATATATATAGCAAATATTTACAGAATCCTAATTCATCTAAACTGCAGCAGGATTTAAAATTTGGGTAAATACTCATCTATTTTACTATTGTCAAATTGACTTCGTATTCCAAAGAAAGGTTAGCAAATGAAGTTAATACAGCAGAGACTCAGATTTTCTTTTTACTGATTCAGAACCTGAGATTAAACACAAATTATGCTAATTAACTTGTTCTACAAACTATCTTAGTGTCTTCTTAATTATACAAAAAAAAAAACATTATTTCAAACGTATTTTAACTTCCATATCTGTAAAATATGACAACCCCGTTTTTGTTACAGTTCCACCGTAATATAGAAATTAACCCTGCAGAGTTTCCATACTCTAATCTAAATTGAGTGAGGCAATAAAAAGCTCTTGTTTTCGGTTTGTATGTAAATCACGCTGTATGCGATACTTGTATTATGATAAGACTATACAGTATAACAACAAGGCGTTTTTGGGTACTTATGAATTAAGTTTACTGGGAGAAACAAAAGAAGGGGGGAAATGGGGGGGAGGAGATTAGGAGAATGAGAATTTCACGTGTCGTAAGTCGGGGGAGGGTCGGGCTTAGTCAAGTTAGGATGTTGTGAGAAAAAATAATGAAAAAGGGAAGAGTCCTCAAACACTGTTAATTTTTTTTAATTAAAAGTATATTTGCTTCAAATTAGAAAAAAAGTTTATTTATTGGGGAGGGAATTAATATAGTTTCCAGCTCAAAAACTAATTAACAGATTCTATAAATAACTGAATATAGGTAATTGCCAGTAGTGAGTTTAAAATATTTTGAGGAAATCGAGAGTTTCAAGTTTTTTATATTTTCGAATAATATGGGATATTTTTGACTTAATAATCTTTTTTTAATGATCTTTTACGGCGTGAACACTCAACTTTCAACGGTTGTGCTGTTTCCTGCGGCTTAATTGAGATTTAACTCAGGAAACTCAAATGATGGTTTCGAAATGTTGAATAAGCTTTAACTTGGACGTGGCGAGTTGCTTCAAGAGCTGGGGTTACATACATGAATGTATAGTCTTTCCAAAATCTTACGTACTCAAACTGGTTATGTTTTCAAACTATTTTGACTGGTAAACACATTGT
>JAQIWE010004708.1:0-10529 GCA_034698565.1 Campodea plusiochaeta
GCTTTACATTCATTCTACCAGCCTGTTAGTGTTTTAGGACGCAGTAATAATAGTCAAATGTTGATTCGACTGCTCTGCAATACGATGTAATGCGCATGTAATACGGTGTAATACGCAGTAATACGCATGGAATACGGTGTAATACGCTGTAATACGGGTGTAATACGCTGTAATACGGTGTAATACGCTGTAATACGGTGTAATACGCTGTAATACGGGTGTAATACGCTGTAATACGGTCAGCCTGTACACCGTAATACGGAAGTGAACAACCCCTCGTTCTATCCACTTTACAATAAATAACCTAGCTCTATTAAATGCGTCACAATTATAAAATAAATGCTCAGGAGAAAAATCAGTATCTCATAATATAGAATTACAAGTATCGGATCGCTACACTACATATACAACTGAAGAGTTATATATCAGATTATACAATGTTGCATGTCTTTACCATAAACGATATATGACTTGCAATATTATTTCTAATCGTGTAATCACAGCTCATTGTCATTAGCATAATAGATATAAATGTAAATACAATATATTATTCCGCAACAATATACAGATAGATATCAAACATCCTGGTGTACAGAATAGCATTTATAACTGTCAGAATTTCTCCATTACCCTTTTTAGGAGTTAATGTCATCATGAGAAAGCATTTTTAATTCAAATATTTAAATTTAAGAAGACAGTTCTATGTAATTACATTGTTTTCTTTATTAATTATAAAAATGTTTATTAATTATGAAGGAAGTTTATGAAACTATAATGAAAGTGAATGGTGTAGGTTACTTCTGACATAGAACTTTATTTCAGTAAGAAGTTACTAAAATGGTTACATGTGCTGAGTTTCAAAATCCAGCTTCATATAAAAAAAATAGTCAATTGCTTTGTTAGAATAATTTCATACATCAGAAAGCATGATTGTTGAAAAATGTAACATTGCGTTAATTTCTGTTCCAAGTCATTTTGTAGGAAATCTGGTTGGGCAAGTATATCAGGATTTGGCTCTGGTTTATGGGATCAAGACAATTCAGAAAGAGAATCAAAAAACTTTTACCAATTACAAAATAAATCTCAATGAATTTTTTATTATTATTATTTTACAAAATTTTAATCCTGTGAAATTTAATATCAGCCTACACACAACATATATTACATGATATTCGATAAGGTTAAAAATGAGGTATCACATATACTAAAACACGAAAGTAAGTCTGAAAGAACTAAAGAAGATTTTCTCAAAAAAATAATTCAGCCTGAAATTTAGTAAATTACTAACAATTTTGTTTTATTTTCAAGATTATGCCTGGATTACCATAAAGAATATGATGTACAGAATGAAGCTTTGTAGCTTGTTTAGTATAACTATATACATATTATGTAAATATGAGCGTATATTAATAATATTTATATTTTATCTTGTAAAATGGAAGCAGAGGTAAATATACTATTCGAAATAATACGCCCAACTCTGCACTGATGAAGGTATTTATTGTTGGACTACCAGTTTCGAATCTGTACGATTCATCATCGGGTCACTCAATCTACAAACAAAATTAAAATTAGTTAAAATATTATCGATAAAACATATAAAAAACTTAGATTATCAGATGAACCAACATAATCCAACAACAAAAAATTCAACAATAAATAACTTCCATCAGTGCAGAGTTGGGCGTACTATATTGAATAAAATTTATATTTTTTACTCATCATCTCAATTGTTGTCTCTTCCCCTCAAGTTTTAATTTTATTCTCCATACTGACTTGAACTATCATTTTCAGTTAAGTTTTCTGATATTGCGAATTTACTATTGATAAATTTGAGGATCATTAGGGTACAGTTGACAGGAGCCCAAACGAGCAACATGTGATTAGTAGAGCTCAAACTTTATAGCGACGAACAGAGCTCAAATTCGAGATGAATCTATTATAAACCCGAGTTGCTTCAAAAACTGGCTCGACGACAGCGCTATCGTCTTGATCAAAACTTTATATACACAGCAGTCTTGATGAAAGTTACGGATCTTCGCTGAAATAATGACAAATATATTATGATTAATTTATGGATTTATCAATTGTAAAACCAGAAAACGTGAACAATAATGAATCAATGTCACCCACAAGTACCTTTTCCAACTTTGATATTGATTTAAGATAAGTATTCTCCACTTTACCCAGCTTTAGCTGTTTAATTTATTCGAGTATTTACACGTTATATTCTGATAAAAATTCAATTATAAATTTAATGCATCTCCTGCATACTAGATTTTCAGCTGGATGAGGCTTTTAATCATTTCCATCTTTCTATAACTTATACATCAATTAAAATAAACCCATGTAAAATCAACAGAACACAGTATCGTTACACAGTAGTTACAGTATGTAGTGATTTGCCTATTTATCGTTATAGACGAATAGACCACGTCCATCACCTATAGTCAAAAGGGGAATGGAAGATGCCTCGCAATTGCTTTTTATCAATGAAATAGTAAGTAATTTTAATTTTCTAATATCACAAATATAACACCTTCGGACACATATTTATTCTTCTTTTCAAGTATACCGCTCTCTTTAAGCTCGTACATCATTAAACAATAAAGACCATTTACGCAATGTCATCTACAAAAACTACCATTAGTTCCAAAAACACATAACTGCCCAATTTCATGGCAATTCCGACAAACGGATTTCCTTAACGGCGAGCAGCTGTAAAATAACCATTTCCAAAAAATCTCAGCACAGATGTTCGTCACTTTTTTTCTTGGCATTTTCTTTTTGAGCGTGAAAAAGTTCATATACGTGAGGAGCAACAGTTGTTTTAAAAACGTGCACTCATTTTAAAAAGTTGAAAAGCATATAATATCTGGTTGCTGTAGTATTGGCCTGAAGAATTGAGTTGATCAGAAGATAAGAGGATCGGAATCTCTGACTTATTTTATCTCATTATCTTGATAGAGTAACATGGGTTTAATGTAATGTAAGTTGGACGTTTCTGGTTATCAGTGACAAGAGATCTGTGTAAGGAATGTTTTTCTGGTGTTTATTTAGAATTTGAAGAATGGATAACGAAGACCTGAATTAGTGTTATATGGTCGCTGTTAGAAAGTTATGGGACATTTTATGTTTCTCGTATTTGTAGGTGGCAGTTGTATATCGAATAAGATATAGACAATCTGTAAATGAACAATTGTTTGTTTTTGACACTTGCAGCAACATAAAGAAGGAAAAATATTTTTCAATATGAATAAAATCATCTTATAATTTAAGAAAGCTGCAGTAGGTATGAATAAAAATAATTAAGCTAAATTAAATTTCAAGAACATTATTATTCCACATACTCTATATGCTTATTACTTATATGCACATTATCATTTCAATATAAATTCTCATTACTTTATTCTCTAATAATCTATAAAATTTTATTTCAGATTTCTAGTAACACAGAAATTGGGTAACACGACAGAAGAAAATACAAAATTGCAATTTTGGAACATTATTTTGGAAATATATTCAAAAAGAGGAAAAATTGGTTCAAATAGATTTGCAGAAAACTGACATTGTTTTAATAAAGTTACTGTTCATTCCTCAGAACAACGTCTATTATATATTTCATTGAAATTGAATAGATTATGCTTGATATATTTAGACACAAACACTCAGAAAAACTATGTTGCTTAGTAAAATCTTATAATACAGAAGGTTAATTTCAAAAAAAGAATTGTGTAACATTGAATTTTCAGTTGTCCAACACAAAAAAGTACGTTGCTGTTGATTTTTAATAGTTCAATGATTCTGTGAGAGAAAAAAATATTTTCAGAACCTAATTTCTTCACTGTGTAGAGATCAGTATAAGGACTGAAATTATTTGCTTTGTTAAAAATTTAATATGCTGATTTAAAAGAAAAATCTCCAGAAACCTTACGTTAAAGAAAAATGCAGCCACACTACATAATTAGAAAAGTATTTATTTTCATACAAACTGCAAAATGTTTAAGAAAATGTTTTTTTATGGGTTCACTGAAGTTATGTTAGAGTTTGTAATAATAAGAAAATTTTACGAGCTTCTGAGTACATTTATGTTTATGTTTTTATGTACAAAAGGAACAGCTTACATGCAATAAATGTCGACTGAAAGTTCTCACGAGATTTAAAAAACAATTACAACAGCATTTTCTGTCGGAAAAATTTCCAAAAAAGAACAAAAGTGTTTATTGAAAGAGATAAAAACGTCTGCTGAAATTATTCTCAGAATAGGTCCTTATCTTTAACATTTCCTGCGTTAAGTAAATTCAAATTTCCCATGAAAAAAATAATTCAATAAAACATAAAGTACTTAAAAACAGGTTCTCCAAACGAACTCCAAAAATAACAACGAAAAACATCAAATTTCCTCTTAAAACTGTTTCACTTCAAGGACCTCCAAAAACATTATTTCATGCCTAAAACAATAAAAACCACAAAAAAATCTCCCTACCACTCTGGAAGTACTTCAAAATCACCTCCAACGAATTCAAAAGTGTTTGAATTTGCTGAAATTCACTTTACATCCATGGTAATAATACAAGTAAAATGCTAGGGGGCTAATTCTTCACCCCGTATTTGATTACAGGCGGAATCGTTGGTCTATTACAAGGGAGAAAAGGAAGAATAGGCGGGGGAAACTGGGGGGTTAAGGGGAGGCCTGTTTACGTGCTAGAAGGGCCGCCTTCTCGTTAGGGGCCACCTTGAAGAACAGAACTCAGCATATCATTAGGCTGTCAAATGCAAACGAGAAAATGCTACGTCAAGTTATTAAAACCATCTGCTTTACTGCTCGTTTTTAAAATAGGGGGTTAAACAGGGGGGGGTCGTTATGAGTGTCAAAGATCTTGGTCATTAGGTATTTGACACCTCCAATATGTTTTTGTGGTCTATTGTTTTCTGGGAATTAAATGCAGAAAGAAATATTAGTTTACAGATACTTTTGACATACTGTAATTTCTGCACAATAGATGGGTTTTGATCACATGAATGAAAACAGTTCAAACACCTAATTATACAAAATTTGCGAATTTGAAACCAAATTCAAACTTTTAATTTATATTTACATAATAAGTTAATAAAATATATTATTTTTTTACTGTTATAGAGATGAAACTTGTGGATATTAATTTTGAAGCTTCTCCAACAGTGATGGAAACTCAGAAATTAAATAAATACACTGTTAATTTATTTATATTATTTTGCTAGCGAAAATTAATTTTGATTTTTTTTATGGTAGTGATTCGTGCTGAAACTGAACACATTGAAATCGTTAAGAAGAATGTGACGGGTATATATGGCATGAAGATGGATAGAAAGGATGTTAACTTTCCTTGTTGAGTTATGTATTTGAGATCGATGGAATGTTACTGTGTTAATATATTGGTGCTGTGATTCCACATTTTATGAATGGTGGAGAAGATTGTCAGTAAAAGAAATTTTTTGAAATCCCCCCCCCCCCCCCCCATTTTCAAGCTTAAAACATTTGGAGATGTATCATTATTATTAATTCCATACAGTAATGCAAATTGAAGAATAGTTCCAAATGTATTACCAAAATAAAAAAGTAATAAACTAAAATACAATATATAAAAATATACTGGCTTAATATCCTCATATACTTACTAGATAAGATTAAATAAATTTTTTGTGAGTTTTTAGATATCATTTGTTCTCCCATCGATGTTTTCCTTTATGACATAAAGTATGGTCTTGTTCTGTGGTCTCAGTATTCAATTATCACTTTAGTCAACAGGAAATGGTTTGATGTCATTAAAAATAATAATAAGGCGGTCTACATGATATAAAGACTTCCAAGAATATACATTGCATCACAAAACTTTTATTCGTCATTGAAATGAAGGTATAGGAAAAATAATATAAGTATTTCGATACATCAAGTCATCAACAGGAATTGATTTTGAAATTTTCTGATTCATTGTATGGACAATATTGAAAATATGCTAGTACTATTTCTTCTACATTACAAAATATAGAAACTATGTTTTTCAAAACTATATTCTATGATAAATTAACAGTATATTCTTTCATAAGTTTTTATGAGGCAATAGCTAAGATCTAGAATCGATGTTAAATCTTTGCATTTTTATTATCATAATTTTTTTCATGGTCAAATAAATAAACTTTAGCTATTGCTATGAAGGATATGCAGAGGTATTATACTTCGATGGAATGAAAATATGCCACAACTCCGTTTCTTACTTTATTGATTTCCTCGACATCCTTTTGAAAATTCCAGATCCTCTTGAAAATGAAATGTTCTACATTTCGAAACATGTCGAGGAAATCAATAAAATAACAAGCGGAGTTGTGGCATATTTTCATTCCATCGAAATTTAAACTATTGATAAATAAATTCTATAGAAAGCATGTAATTTCACTTACCAAACTATCGTTAGTTCGAAAATACCGCATTAACATTATTACCGAAATGCTTATCTCGTTATAGCTGCTATGCTATTTGAATTAATTAGGTAATGTTAGGTATTATGCTCATATTCCTATATAATATTTTGAATATCATAACTAAATATTTTCCTCTACCTAAAATAAATTAAATTACACAATAAAATCAATTATAACCACATAAAATCTCATTAAAAAACTGTGAGATTCGTTAAGACCCTTAATGAAATAACGAACCTTTGAACCTTTCTAAGTTACCTGCGTGCATTAGACTTTCAATCCCACCATCATTAAATTTCTATTTTCATTTTTCGAGGTGTTTATTGTTTATTTACTGCATCACAATTAACGAGAATAAAAAATAAAACTTTACAACCCCTATTGAAGTCTGCAATAAAGAGCCTCGGGACTCGTGATATTGAAAATCTTATTGATTGTTATAAAGACTAACTATTACTTGCACGAAGAAAAAAAAACAGAGCTTGGGGTTATAAAAGGCAAGGTGGCATATAACCTGTTGCTTTCGAAGCCAAGAGAGAGAAAAAGAATATAGAAAAATCGCTCCACGAAGGCGAGGAAAATTAACTTTTCACTGGAAAGCTGTTTCTCCATAAATTTTGTATTTAAACATGTGTAATGCCTATTGGAAAGGGGATGTTTTTCAGATAGACAGGCGTGTTTCTGTTGTGATCTCGTAAAATGTCAGGTTGGTTGTAAACTTGGCTATTATTACGTAGGCTTTATTATACTGGTGCTGGCTGAGACAATAGATTTAGAGTGATCGTTTTGTGGGTGTTATGGGAGGGCACAAACACGTTGGGAAATTTATTTTTATGTGGAGAAATATTGATATATTATAAGAGTTTGTAGTAAAGTATCTGGTGCAATATTAAGCCGGGACGAGAGATGCTTGTCAAGATGTTTATATTGTAAAATTCGTTTGAATCGTTCCATTCACCTTTTATGTCCAGGTAAAATGGTAAATTCAATGAAAACATAAAAAAGTTTTAGAAAAGCAGTGTATAGCTTAAGACACTCAAAATTTTCGCAGACAATGATGTTTAACTCTGTGTGAATTAAAGGTAATATTTAAATATGATGACAACATTGACAAGATAGTTCTTCATAAAGCCCTGTAGAATTTTCTGTGAGACGTAGAAGTGAAAATTTTCAAATGTTTATCTTCGTTTTAAAAAAGGATTATATTAATCTAAAGAGTATTTTAAATACTCTTTTTTTTAAATCCTTTTAATATTTTTTACCATAAGATTGAAATATTAAAAAACTACTTTAACTAACCTATTTTTTACTTGGGAAGAAGGGGATTAAAATAACTGCCTTCATTATTTTTCACCAAAACCGTGGAGATTTACTACAATAAATGAATTTACTACAGCGATACAGTGGCACTGTTCCTTTATAGCATTTTCATTCAACTATATTTCTTTACTAACTATACATGTTTATACTTTATTCATAATGATGAATATTAAGAAATATACTAATATGGCAACTAATATTTCAATTCCAATACAATCTAGTGAATTGAGAAGAACTACAGTACCACAAAATTAGAATAAACAATCATCTGAACATGAATAAACCTAATAGGCATATTAGTGCTTACAAAATTATTTATTCCAATGCTCAGAAAAAAATATTAATCAAAAATACTCAAACATCAAAACCATCTGTCTGTCTTTCACCTCTCCTACTTCACAAAGAAATTACCACTTTGGTGCCTCCAAGAATAAAAAAAACTCCAAATTTATGCATCCTTCTTGAAAACACGAATCACTCTCATCTAAAATGTAACTTTTATGTAAACCCAAGCGATTATCTCTCCTCTGTTATTTAAATCAATTTCAGTAAGGAATTATGTGAGATAGGAATCTTCAGGATTTAATAGTACGGTTGCAAGACATCAGAAGGGACTTGAGAATTAATTTCGGGGTGTTAAGACATACGTACATCACGTACGAAGCTGCCCAGCCATGAGAAAAAGAAAGGTTTAATTGCACTCATTACTTTGGGTGAAAAAAAATGGTGGAAATTATAAATTAAAACTTTTTTTGTGTTTTATCATCTTCGTGCTTTTGTATTTTTTTTTTAAAGAGGGGGTACTAATTTTCAGAAGAGCACGAAAGCTTGGAGGTATGTTGCTTTATGTTCGTCAGTCATCAACATATTATAGGTATTGTATACTTGTATTGCCTACAGGAGATTATTAATTCAGAAAAACAAGAATGCTATTTATGATTCTCGTTACACCTTCGAGGAGGGCAGCATCAGCATCCGTTTTAACAGGTGGTTATGTGGTGCATAAATTGGAATATATTAAGGATGTTTTCAAACTATTAAATTAATTATCGTAACTCCAAAAGTTGAACAGTAATTTTTAACATAATAGTGAAGTGCCAGAAGCAACAGACATTAATATCTATTTGTCTGATTTTACATAAAAAGGTGAAAGGAAAGTATAAGAGTTTTAGAAGTGGAGTATAATTATTATACAGTGAATATCGTGAGAGTTGAGACTGATACTAATGATGAAAATTAGAAAATAATAAAGGAAGGATAACCTTACATTATATTGTTTATATTCTGTTTTTCAGTTCCGATCTTCTGAAATTATGCGAATTTGTGGTGGGAATAAATGTTTTTAATGTAATAATTCTGCTGCTGTAGATACCACTACATTCATGGCGTTGTGAACATATGATATTAATATAAAACAATCGCTTGTCCAAATTTCGAACTCTTCGAATTGAAATTTTGAATTCATTTTTCTTTTTCTTTAACCTCACAATATCATATTTTACCTTATGTAAGAGTCAGTTCTACTGCTCCGAATTTTTGTCGAATTTTTTTTTTTTTTTTTTTTTTTTTTTTTTTACGACATATAAACTCATATTCACGCTGTCTTCTTTAATAATTCGTCAAAATACTTTTTTAAGTTAGTGAATTGTTGGAGAACAGAGATATCCTTTTTACTGTATTTCCCTCAATATTTATGAATATACAGTCTTACAAGTTAGATGTAGAGATACATTCATGTTTTCACAATTTCCATTCAGAATTCAGGAATGCCTTCCTGTTTATACTTTGAATTTACCTTCATTGAGTACTACTTGTTTATTATTTATTTATTTTTTCAATCTGAGTTCTTTTTCAAGGAAATGAAATGTTCGAAATGAAAAGCAGAACCGTCCTTTCGTTTCGGATGAAGGGACAAAACGAAAAGGAGAAAACAAGTTATGAAATTTCTCAAGAATATTTGACATACGTCAAAAAAACTGATCAAGCGTAGAAATATGTACCTACATGAGCATGGGGATGGGGCTGCTGTATTTCTAGTTTTCATTAGTAGCGGACTGCATGTATGGAAGTCAAATTTGAATGATATGTTCAGTCGATGAAGGTGGTTGATAATATTTCCAGCTTTAGACTGCACTGGAGGTCGATCATCAAATTTTGAATTGTGATTATGACACAACTACATCATGCAAGATTGAAAAGGAAATAAATATTAAGCAAGTTGTTATATTTTTTATTTCATTTAGAAAGGGGAAAAACATTCAAAGTTAAGCAAATATACCTTACAAGGATGCTTCGCGTTTTCTCACATTATAAGATTATGGATAATCTCATTTTGTGCAATGAATATCTGAGGAATAAATAAAGAAATTGGTGGTTTATTAGATAGAAATATTTCATCAGTAAATTGGTTTACTTGCTGATTCCTTCGTGGCACGATCCGTACCACGAAGGAGGGCGTGACCGAGACGTTTGACAGACGTACTTGTTCACTGTCTCTTACCCAGAAATGCATATACGAATAAAAATGACAAAATTAAGAATGACAATGATATGGAAATGGCAAGAGACAGAACACTGTCTAAATAGTCACCACTGATGAAAAAAATCTGCCTTAACGTTCTTCTTATAATGTTTATTCAACCGACCCGGTTTCGATTTTCAAAAAGCCATCATCGGGGGCTATTGGGAATAAAAAAAATGTTGAGTTTTTATTCACAATGGCCCCGATGATGTTTTTTTAAACCGAAACC
>JAQIWE010004709.1:0-10526 GCA_034698565.1 Campodea plusiochaeta
TAGTACTAATAATATACAGAGTGCTTATAGATGTACCCCTGAGGATGAATTGTTCAATTCGAAACATGTTGGGTATTACCATATAATATACAGAGTCCTTATTACGGAATTCGGCTTTTTATTTCTATCAATTAAATAGTAACTGAAATTTGAAAATACGAATAATTGGAAAAATCAAAACAAGTATAATGAAAAATAAAGATATGGTAATAACATAAATACTGTGTAATGTAAACATTAAGACATCACCAAAATAAAAATGATCTGCACTGAAGAATAAAGAACTACATAAAAGAAATTATGATTCCATAATAGAATTAACATGAAATAAATATTTTCGAATTGATTTGACAAGAGAGACAGTCAAATTGAACATAACATCAGTAAAATTTAATTCATGATGCCACCATGACAAATTTTTGTGAGAAAATAACTATTTTTATAACATGTGAATTTTGAGCAATAATTATAAATAAATAGGGTCTATAGTTAGTTATTACAATTAGTATAAATATAGTACAACTTTTTTACATTTCTACACAAAATAAAAGACAACGGCAGAACAAATGCAGAAATTATTTGTAGAGTTTTATAAAACCTTTAAACGTAATTCGCTGTACTGTATAAGTGCTTTCAAACCGAATAATCATAATTTATAATAAAGAAATATTACCGAAAAAGGATATATTACATTATTTTTGTAGCCATTTATTTTAATTCACGCTGATTATAATTTAATCTAAAGTAGTCTTACTCGTATTAATAAAGATTTTATTATTTGTTAAACAAATTACTACATGGCGAATGAAATAATATATAGATATTTTTCTTTTACTAATAATATTTGACTCCATAAACTTTAAATTATTAAAATTATATCACTAGAAAGAAAATATTGTTACTTAATCTTTTTTATATATATATATTTCTAAAAAAAAGTCGTATATCGACAATAAAAGGTTGTAGCAATGAGTTATTGTTAATAACTAATTTATACTATCGTCTGATAATTTTTTTTTCTTTATTTTTATTTGTGGTTAATTTGTTCAAATAGCTTCAGCATGGTTTTCGGCAACCTTAATTTGCATGGTTTTTATTAACCGAATCTTCATAGACTTATAATTATTTCACGTTTTTCAGTAGGCCTATTCAAATATTTATGTAAACCAATATAAGCAATATTTTTAATAATTGAATTATATTATATATGAAATGTTTTAACTGACTACTTTGTATTGGAAAAATAAATTAAGATCATGGAAAATTTCAGCTCAAGTGGGACTCGAACCCATCACGACCTCGGTCTATCCAGGACCGTGCTCTAGAGATAGACCGTGGTCATGAGTTCGAGTTCCACTTGAGCCGAAATTTTTCTTGTTCTTAATTTATTTTTCCAATGCAAAGTAGTCAGTTAAAAGCATTTCATTTATAAAATAGTCCTTTGCAAAGGTTCTAATAATTTAATTTAAAAATAAATTGACATATTATATCTAAATCAAAATAAATATATTATTAATACATTCATTTTGATGATTCTGGAAGAATATCACGACAAACTCTTTGTCTCATAGTTATCTCTCATTCAATGGATTTTTTTTCATCGATAGGTGAAGGTAGCTTCCCAGAAGAGGACACTAACCAGCACGCAGAGACAGATTCTTCTTAAAATCACTATAATAAAGTAATTATCATTTATTGTCACTATTTTGAGGTCATAATATATAAATTATTATATCATTATAGTTTTCAGATTTTTTTTTTTTTTTAAAGTCCATTTAATTTGCTCATTGTTCCCTTTTTTCTTGACAGATTTTAATTATAGTAATATGAGATAAAACGTCTATTGCAGCATAGAGTCATAATTAAATTTGTACAAAACGCCCCCTCAGATTTGTATTAGTATATTGGTTAGTCTTATATGTTAATTCGAATGCGTTTTTATAGGAATAATCAGTTGATGTGACGTCAATTCTGCATATAAATAAGTTATGATTAATTTCTGAAGGTCAAATTAAGAACGTTACAATCGGAAGTGGGAAAATGCAGTATTGTTTTATTAATATAATCGGAATGTTATATGGGAGTATGACCATATTTGTACAAAATGAAAATTAAATTTTATCCCATCATGAAACAAAAAAAAAAGAAGTTTAAAATTTTCAAGTTTATGAGTAAAGTTTATTATTATCAAACTTTTGTAATAATTTTGTGAAATATTTCAATTTTAGACTTGGCCGTGATCTATGTTATTTGACATAAGTGGGTCTGACCTAAAATAAACTATAGTGGTCATGCTTGGTCAGATTAGGTCAAGTAAACTTTATATATAAGTTCATTGTTTATACAATTCTACGGTCAAGCCATTATTATTATTATTAAAGGCCCATTATTTTTCAGCGGGAAGTCCTAATTTCCAACACAGATTAAAGGTCCCTTGAGGGCGCAGGTACAATAGAGAACAAAGAAAGTGAAACGGGACTTGTATGTGGGAAAATGGGACCTCACGCTGAAAAAAACTACACGTTTAATACATTTTAATTGTCATGCAGTAATTTTTAATTAAAAAAAAAGAAAATTGATGATTTTACAATATTAATTTAAACGCCAAAGGTTTTATAATATTATTAAACTGAAGATTCAGTATTAATAATAAGTCATTATTTTACTGAACATTTAGTATAATAAGTCATTATTATTATTATAGTTCAGAAGTACTCCGAAGAAAAAAATCTAAAGGAAATTTGACAACAATTAATTTAAAGATTTTATAATTGCTATAATTAAGATTCAGTATAATTAATTCATTATTATTATAGTTAAAAAATAATAACAATAATAATATACATATGACATATGTACTCTACTCCACTAATTCCAAGTACAAATCAATAACGGGCAAAATTTCCCATTCCTACTAATTCCCATCACTTGAGGAGCAGATCCAAAGGTCAACTTAAGATCATCAACGACCATATTATTGTTTGACCTTGACCTTGGAATTGAACGACGACGCTGCTCCGAGCTTCTGCGTTCTTTTCACCACACAATCATCCGTGGGTGAGTTGGAGACGAGGGGTGACGTATAGTTCTTCCAATATCTTACGGACCTAAACTGGTTATGTCTTCGAACTATTTTGACACCCATTGTTGACCACTCGTTTGGGTGGTTCAAATTGTGTATTTTCTATACAATTCGCAAGTTGGTCAAAGAAAACAAATAAGTAAACAAAGGATTATCAATTGTTGGAATGTCAGAAACACTCTTGATGGGCTAATCGATTTGGGTCAGTAAGACTTTAGAAACACTATACGATACAAGGTCCGGCGAAATCATTCAGAAATATCACTGATTTCGCTCGATATTCCATTGATTTCGGAAGATTTCACATGATTTTGTATGATTTACTCTCTGCGAAGATGATTTCACACGCAACAACAACAAAAAAATTGGATCAATAAGAAGAGTATTCCGAAGAAATAATCAGAACGAATTTAAACAATTTTAGCCCGAGAATTAAAGCCGGGGTTAATTTTTTCCCACCATTTTCCAACACAGCTTATCGGTTCCTTGTGATATCGAGTATAACAGGGAACATGGAAAGAGAAACGGTAGAAATTGGAAAACAAGGCTTCCAGCTGGAAAAACATACTGGTTTAAACCTGTATTTTTTCATCTTTTCCAGCACACATATAACGTTTTACTTTCTTTGTTCTCTATTGTACTCGCTTTCCCAAGAGACCGTTAAGCTGTGTTGGAAAAGATGGCTTCCCGCTGGGGAAAAATACCCCTTTAAGGTGTAACAGCTTATTAGACTGACGAATTATAATTTCGCTTGATTTCTGACATTTCATATGAATTTTTTTCCTGAAATCAGGCGAAATCCTTCCGAAATCAAGCAAGTTTAATAGTTTATCCCGGATATTACCAGTTCGTGTATAGTGAATTTTCAATCATAAGAATTCTTACCGTTTAACCCATCAAGGGTGTTTCTGACAATTGCCAACTGATAATCCCTTGTTAGTTTGCTTAAATTCTTTGACTTTCTTGCGATTTGTATAGAAAATATAGAATTTGAACCACCCAAACAGGTGAAGAATGGGTTTACTGTCAAAACAACTTTGAAGAGTTAATCGATTTAGGTCCTTAAGATTTAAAAAATTGTATAACAAAGTTCACATCTACAAATATTTGACGAAATCAGAACGAAGTTAAGCAAAATCAATAAAACCAATCGCAAGAGAATTCCATCAACGAAATCAGACAGCATTTTTTAATGCTGCACCCCACGATTTAATCTGATATAATAATCGTCAGGTATGTGCTCTTTCAGTTACTGTAGTGGTCGATACAATATAATAGAAGGTTACTATAGCGACTATTACACAACAGCTGAGCTATGACGTCAGAGGACTGATGTTGTAATATTTAAATTGGATGTTTATTAATAAGCAGTTTTTGTTTTGGTCGATTAGATTGGTAATTTTGTTTATTGAATTGTTTTTTTCGTTGGGACTGATGAGTTGCGAAATATGAATTAAGAGTTTTGATGAAAGGCTCATCAGTAATACTGTACTCCTATAATATTGACAGATGAATTAAACCTGTATTTTTCCATCTTTTAAAACACATAAGTCGTTTTACTTTCTTTGTTCTCTATTGTACTCGCTTTCCCAAGAGACCGATAAGCTGTGCTAGAAAAGATGGCTTCCCGCAGGAAAAAATACACCTTTAAAGTGAATATTTTGGGTCGATTTGAAAGATATAAAAGAACTTATAATTATAAAAATCGTACCCAATAAACTCACCTATAAAATCCCCGAATTCAAAATACTCTACAAAACCTCATTCAATTAAAATAGTATAAATGAAATGATTTAACTGACGAACTACTTTGGATTGGAAAAATAAATTAATCCTCGATAGACCGAGGTCGTGTGTTCGAGTCCCACTTGAAACGAAATTTTTATTGTTCTTAATTTATTTTTCCAATGCAAAGTAGTTCGTCAGTTAAATCATTTCATTTATAATTATTCATTTGCAAGCTTCTAATGATTTAATTTAAAATAGTATGTTATTTTTTATTACAATAAAATTACTTCCCCTTGCAAGCAAAATTATAATAACAAAACAATATTACTTTGACCTATAAAAAAATCGCAAGAAATACTATCAAAGACGTTTTTTTTTTCATCGGGAAGCCATCTTTTCCAACACAGCTTATCGGTCTCTAGGGAAAACGAGGACAATAGAGAACAAAGAAAGTAAAATGGGATGTGTGTTGGAAAAGATGGCTTCCCGCTGGGAAAAATACAGATTTAATCTAAGGAATTTTATGCTACCGGAAACGACTGCAAATTATAATTACGATTAAAATATTACAAAATTTCACGAATACATAGAACCTTATAAAAGTAGATATGATAAAAAATGTGAATAATTTATTGTACCTTAAACCCTGACTAATGTAATGAAACTCGTAATCTCGCTAAATCGTACCCCTGTACTCAAAAAACAAGAAAACATTTCTTATCTTTGCGTTAATGAAACTATATTATACTCTGAAGGTCACCTGTAATCATCTACCCTTCAAAATCTAATAACAATCAAGCAAACAATAATAAATTATTGAAGATGGTTTATCCCCTAGCGGTCGATACAACAATAAACACACAAAGCAAAAATTGGGCAGATGTGGGAATTGAACTCGACAACTTTCGCTTTCCGGGAGAGCTCCTTGACCCATTTGTTGTTGTATATAGATCATTAGAGGTTACGCCGTCTTAAAGGGGCATTTTTTTCAGCGGGAAGCCATCTTTTCCAACATAGCTTATCGGTCTCTTGGGAAAGCGAGTACAATAGAGAACAAAGATAGTAAAATGGGATATGTGTATTGGAAAACATGGGTCCGCTGGAAAAAAATACAGGTTTAAAGGTGTGTGTTGAATCTCGTTTTTCTACACAGCTTATCTTTCCCCTGGGACATCGAGTACAATAAAAAACCAAAAATGTGAAAAGGGAGGAACGTGAAACGTGTGTAGGAAAACGAAGTCCTTGACTGAATCAACAATTAACCTTATATATTGTCCCCCGCTATTCTCTAAATATTTTAAAATTTAAATATTTTTGATTGTTACAGCAGCTATAGAAGTATAGTGTTAGTAATAACGAACGCATAATATAGACGTGTCGCAATTTGTGCTTGTTACGTATATGTTAACGTATAATGATATTACATAATTTCAAACGGCCTTCGTTTTATAGTTCCGAACGTCTTCAATAAAATAACAGGAGCGGAATAGTGCTGTGCGTTTGCTCGTTCGAATACCCCCCCCCCCCCTGATTTATTTTTATTTTATAAATGTATTATTATAATTAAAATGGTTTAGCACCCAGCGGTCGATACATTTAGTCTTCCTATCGATACGATAGAAATATCTTCAATCTAATGTAAATCTGATGTAAATAACTGTTTATGCTATTTTATATAATGTTAATGTCGGAGCGAGATTAACAAATGTTAATCTGGGAGCGAGATAAACAAATGTTAATCTGGGAGCGAGATTAACAATTGTTAATCTGGGAGCGAGATTAATAATTGTTAATGTGGGAGCGAGATTAACAATTGTTAATGTGGGGGCGAGGTTAACAATTGTTAATCTGGGAGCGAAACTAACAATTGTTAATGTGGGAGCGAGATTAACAATTGTTAATGTGGGAGCGAAATTAACAATTGTTAATGTGGGAGCGAGATTAACAATTGTTAATGTGGGGGCGAGATTAACAATTGTTAATCTGGGAGCGAAATTAACAATTGTTAATGTGGGAGCGAGATTAACAATTGTTAATGTGGGGGCGAGACTAACAATTGTTAATGTGGGAGCGAGATTAACAATTGTTAATGTGGGGGCGAGATTAACAATTGTTAATCTGGGCGCGAGATTAACTATTGTTAACGTGGGAGCGAGATTAACAAATATTAAAAAAACGTATCCAGTCATTTATTTTTGGTACCCTCCCACTCCATTTTCCGTAGATGGAAATCTCCTCTTTCTAAAAATCCCTGTCTACGCCTATGCTAAATGATGTAATGTTAAAAATGTTTGTTTCTGTTCCGTTTTATGTCTGTTACATCAATGTTTTATTGCTTTGGAGTTGGCAACATTGCTCAGATTATTAACAAGGTTACACACGCAAAAATAAATTACACCTGGAACACTGAGTAGGGGAAAAACAAATTTTTTATTATTATTTGAAATTATATATTTAAATATACTGCGGAGATATGTGTAAAGTTACAAAAAATTGTAATATTAATATATAGTAGGCAAAAATGTATATTAAACCTGTGATATATTTCAGCATGACGTCCCATTTTCCAAAACACAAGTCCCGTTTCACTTTCTTTGTTCTCTATTGTACTCGATTCTCAAGGGACCTTTAATCTGTGTTGCCAATCGGGACTTCCCGCTGAAAAATAATGGACCTTTAACAATCCATTTTTTTTTCAGCGGGACGTCTCATTTTCCCCTACCGCTTATCTTTCCCATGGGACATCTAGTACAATAGAAGTGAAACGGTAAACATGTATGGGAAAACGAAGCACACAGCTAGATCTTTAATATGTTTTTAATTTAACTAATACGATGTATTAATTTTCATTTATTATTAGATATTAATACAATTCAAAAGTTGAATGACCTGCAGCTACCTTCTCCTAACAAGAAAATATATTAAAAAAGGAAATATTGTAAAATCTCACAATAACAAATTTAAATATCATATGTTATTATATTATATTTAAATATCATATTTTTTTAGTAGAGGACCATAGAATCCAACAGTTAGGTGGTTTAGTACTCTTGATACCAAAAAACAGCAGACTGCCTTCACCTATATAGGAAAGAGTGGTATAAGGATAGGTAAAGTGCACGACCGCGGTTTCGACCCACAAGGTCATCATTATAGGAACGAAATTATTGTCAACATACTAAATATTAAACAATTTTAAATTATCTACAATTATAAATGAAATGTTTTTAACTGACCACTTTGTATTGGAAAAATAAATTAAGAACAAGAAAAATTTCGGCTCAAGTGGGACTCGAACCCACGACCTCGGTCTATCCTCTATCCAGGACCGTGCTCTACCAACTGAGCTATTAAATCCGACAAATTTTTCTCATTCTTAATTTTATAATAGTTACTTGTGCTTCTATATGACGAGTAATTATTATGTAAATTAAGAACTTTGAGAAAAATTCATCGGATTCAATAGCTCAGTTGGTAGAGCACTGTCCTGGATAGACCGAGGTCGTGGGTTCGCGTCCCACTTGAGTCGAAATTCTTCTTGTTCTTAATTTATTTTTCCAATGTAAAGTAGCCAGTTAAAAACATTTCATTTATAATATATAATCCTTTGCAAAGCTTCTAATAATTTAATTTAAAAGTACAAATGTATATTTTTAAGTGCCAAATATGCATTTCATACTGTACTGTAGTGTACAATAAATTATAGGTCTTATACTTAAGTTATATATAATACTTCTAGGCAGATTTGAAGTGCTATATTCTATATCTAGCTTTATATAATTTTATAATTCTACTTTACTCCTTTCTAACTTGTAATATTTTTCATAATGTTTTTTTTTTCTGAACCTATTATGTAAAGAATATGTTTGTGTTTTTACTTACCGTAAAACTCATGATTCATGAGATTTAAATCAAAATGAAATATTTTGAAATTGATTTTCACCAACGTTACTTTATACCTAAGTTTTTTTTAGCTTTCTCTAATTTTGAATCTTTTCTTTATAAAATGCTGATATATTGTATAACTACAGAGAAGCAGAAGTCTGTATTGTTAAAAAATATACTGTACAATGTTGTTTACTATTTTATGTCCTGTAATATTTCATTTTGAGTTATAAGTTATTAAAAATCAGGCAACTGATGCAAATATTTGTAATTTTTTATATTCCAAGAAAAATAAACCTGTAATTTGAAAAATATTATTTCAAACTGAAATTATAATAGTATAATAACCAGTAAATTTCCTTTATGGAGAAACTGATCTTTTCATGTAATTTAGCATGAAGATATTATTTTGAATTACCAGAATATCATTCCATAAAATCATCTGAAAACACTACATTTTATTTTTCTTTGTTAAAATTTAATATTTCTTTTACATTTTGAGAGTCCTTCACCCAGAATCAACATTGGGTTTCAGCACAGGGAATCGCATGTTAAATCCAATACTATTTTAATGCTACTTTTTTAAAGCAATTATGGACAGTTTGCTATCATTGGAGTTTTTTTAAATTTTTTTATGAAGTTTTTTATTCTTAGGCCTAGCCTACATCTTTCCAAATTTTTAATTAGTATTTAAATAAAACATTTAGATGGTTTACGGCAAAAAATGTGATGACGATTTTCATTATTTTTCTAATCATTGTAATGATACATTAATGACATAATGAAAAGATAGAAGAATGTTGTTTTACATGTATAATCTAAAATGATATTTGTTTTTAAGCTACTATCAATTGTTAAATTATAATCAGCATCAAACAAACTGTACTGTTTGTCTCTACAGACGGTCATTTTGTTCATTAAGCGAGGGATTTTTCACAAATATACATGTATTTGAATATTATCACAACGAATGCAATCCTATAAATAAACACAACGATTTGAGACCTTACCTGCTCAGTAATACAAATTTCAAATTTAGGCCACTCTGAATTTTAATTTTAGGTGGAGGGCTCTTAATCAGGTATAAGCATAAGAAACTTACATTTGTATAAAAAAAAAATTGTATTTACAACAGAAAATAAATAGCAGAACTTCAAAGAAATGAAAATTCTTATCCACAAAACTTTGTTTTCATGAAAACTGTAAGTTATTTTCTGTTTATTAGAATCAAGAAGAAATGATTTTACATATATGATTAAATAGATAGGAGGTTTTTCATGGATAATCGTTTTACATTTCTGGCATCAGTTATAATAACGGATAGCTGTTTGGTTCTCTATAGAGTTAAATAAAATAAAGAAAAAAATCTGTAATATATGAGAAATAAAAACTTCATAGCTCTACTTTTATAACTTTCTTATATAGTTTTGAAGAAATAAAATTCCTAATTTCATTATTAATATTATTAAAACTCCAAAATTTTCTTAGTTATCATTGCTATTAACTTATACAATAATTATTATACCGCGTATTCTGACTTTCTTATCATCCTTCCAGAAGAGACATGACTATTATCTGTTTGCCTTCAGCAGTCATACCTAAATGAATTTTTGCAAGACATTTTGGTAAGCTGCTTAGCATAAGCAACTTCATTCATATCGATTAATTGAATTTAACGTTAACCTTGAACATTGTTCCCCTTTGTCAGTATTCCCTTGTAAAAATAAAGTATTACTTTCAAGTAGTACTATTTAGGCGTACTAAAGTACTACTTACTACCGAAAAGTACTTGAAAAGTAGTTGCTGAGTACGACCTAGTAACACTCAAGTA